>WAAG01014708.1:304-16401 GCA_013390105.1 Tichodroma muraria | reverse complement strand
AATATATGGTTCAAAAAGTGTTTTCCTGCAAAGGATTACCTTCTTTTTTTTTTGTTTCTCTTAAGGGGACTATGATTTGGTTTTGGATCTTATGAAAGGTTAAACAAGTGCTTTGAAACTATTTTTTTTTCTTCTGATAAAAAGTCTGAGTAAACTATATCTAGAACAACTCATTTTCCATAAAATTCAGTTCAGACAGTTCATTTTTTTATAATGTACACTATTTGTACTTCTTTTATTTGTGGAGTTAACAGCAAATGAGAGATATTGCTCTATTTCAGAGGCAAAATAGTAGATTTCTTTCTGGGAAGGCCTGTTTGATGAGAGTTTACAGAAAAAAATACATGATGGGTCAAAATTTTAGGGCTGTAGCACCTGCAATGTTTTTCTTCCTTTTGAAATATCCACTTTACTTCCTACTTTTCCTAAACCAACGTTATATTTCAATTTTATTTCAGCCTAATTAAAGTAGCAGTATCAAAAATCATCATGGTATAGGAGACTGTGAATGAGATTCATTCATTTAGTGTAAGGTCATGAGAAATTGTAAATAAGTATTTTAAATTAGCACATATATCTTTAGTTTATTAATCCATCATTATTCGCTTCACTGTTTCCAAAAGCTTATTTTGCTTTTCAGTCATGATTAAAAATAATTGACTTGGTTTGCAAAAGAGAGGTTATCCTAGCATGAAGCTTAAAAAGGCATTTGATGGAGCATTGCTATTATACAGATATCCAAGGCTAAGTACCCAGAGTAACTCAGAGATGAACTGTGACTAGACAATGTGAAAAGTCTCAGAGGAAGAGCTAAAAGCAGGTGAAGCAAAGTGACATTTGAGAGGCTCTGCTGGAAAGCTGCACGAGCCAGACCCAGCAGCTCCATCTCAGTTGTGTCCGGTCTTCTGCAAATGGAAAAGAAATTGTTGCAGTAGCTTGGATTTCCTGGCAACTCTACCTTAGCAGTGAAGATAAAAATTGCTGTTTCGTACTCTTTGACCCGTGAAGCCTAATTATCTCCTTTTCTTGGTTAAATTGATAGCAAATCAAGCACCTTCTCATACTCCAGTATTACTTCTAAATCTCTGCTTCATTCTTGCTTTTGGATAGGAAAAAGTGACCTTACTGCTATGAATTTGAAACAACTCCAGTGAAGGTCAGAAATAGCTGCAATAACATCCATTCTAATGGAATTTAATTAGTGTTGGTTGTTCAGAGGATTCTCCCAGTATAGCGCTGGACTCTCTGCATCAAAGTCTTGATCGGACTCATTGGCAAAATGCTCACTGATTTTCCCAGGACAGAGATTTTGCTATGTAGTTTATGGGATGCTGCAATCTTTGAACATATCTTTATACAAAACGTTTTCAAAAAACAACCCTAAAATCAATTCCAAACATTTTTCTGTAATTGTGTTAAATTTTTAATAATTTTTTAGTAATCCCTTTGACTTTAATCATCTTAATGATTTGTGAGAGTAGAGCGTGGCATTCTGGGCTTTTATTGTCTTAGGTATGGTGCAGTGGGAAAAAGGTGTGTCTTACCCAAAGTAATGTTATTCTTTTCCACTTCCTCTCATAAAATGTTTTAGACTGTTCACAGTTATCTGCCACCTGTGCAGTTTAATACTGCTTCCAATTATGACAAAGTAAACGTATGCTGTAAAAACCTCTGCTGCTTTATATTCTGTGTGCCACCTAACAATCTTCTGCCCTGTTTGCCTTTTGTACTGCTGTTGTGCTCTGGACTGATGGTTTCAATGATTTTTCCCTTCCTAATCACTGTGCTGGATGATTGTTCTATTAGAGTCAAAGTCCCTACATTGGTTTCTTGCTTCACACCTTATTTTATATTTATCTCACACTTATACAACTTATCTGAACCTCTCTGGATAAAAAAAAATAGTGGGGTTCACAAATAAGGAAGCCGGGAAACTCTCTTGGTTAGTGGTTTCTGAATTATAACAGGGTTCCTCTTGCAGTTTTAGAGAATTTTGTTGATTTCAAGGAATTAATTCAATCAGTTAAATCTTCCTGGACTCAGACAAATTCCTGGTTCTCTGTCTCCTCACCTTCTTAAAAACATTGGTTTTTGCATTAAGGGAATACATATTGTGGAGCTGACATGATTTCAGGTCTGTACTGACAAAGGTGGTTCTATACAATTTTAAAATTCTTTTCATTAAGAACAGAAGTGTAAAATAAAACTTTAAGATAGCTCTAATAAAAATAGGAAAGTGCTTCTACAAAGCAAAGTTTTGAAAGTTGTGATTGCTAACTTACATGACTATTTTCATGACCTTTTTGGATCTATGAGAGACATTTAATATTGGGTTATTTCTAAAGATATTACAGGCCACATAACTTACTGGACTTGATGGGTTTTATTTGATTTAACTATATTGTTCCATCCATTCTAAATTCTTGAGAATACTACTACCATTGCATTCTAAAAAGCTGTAAAGAATGAATGTTACCAACTCCTAGGACAGTACTCATTCACTGAGGGAAAATCTCAATCATACTCCCCAAAGCATTACGGATGAAAAGAATATTTTTTGCTTAAGTACTTAATGCAACAGTTAAGTGCTTTGTTTGTACTACATTTTATTATAGTAGTCAAACTTATTCCATTCTATTGTCAATTTACAAAATACATCATCCTTCAATTGCTTTTTGAAGAAAGGCTACTGTGTTAATATATATATTTCAATAATTAATGGAATAATAAAGTAAGCCTAGATTTGAGTGAGTTCCCTCTGAAAATACAAGAAAGAAAATTAACAGTAGCAGTTTTCATTTTAAAAAAATAATGGAACAATTTTTTTAAATATAAATTTAACATTTAAACATTCTTTTGAAAAAAAATTCTTTTTTTTTTAGTGAGGCTAGATGTTTAATGGTCATTTTAAGATACTGAAAAACACACTCCATTAAAACGTCCTTTGTGCACTAAAATAAATTATGTTCAAATTAAGGTTTTGTAAACTGTGAACGGGGGCTTGGATGAATCTTATAAGTAATCATTAAAATCCTTTATTTAGTAGTGATTTAGTTTTTACAGATTTTAGTTATAAATCAAGTTTTTTGTTGAACAGAGCTTAGAAACTTAATATCCTGAGAGACACAAAGGAAAAACTTGTAAAGAAAGTCTCAACAGACACTAGAATTAGGAGATAATAAAATAGGGAAATAGACTGCAACAAAGATAAATTGTTGTTTTACTGTTTTGGCTTGGTCTGTTCTTTCTAGCAAGATGCTGCTTTGGAGCCCTGTTATTGCCAAGGTCCTCACCAAAAAACTGGTGAAATTATTTCTAGCAGTAAAATGTGTTTTATTCATCAAGAAGAGTTCAGTTCACAGTAGTCCTTAACCTTTTGACCCTCATATTCCTTGCTGAAATATAATTTGCTTAATTTTGTTTAACCACTCACTGAAGAAAAATTATAGCAGGAATACTTGCAGTGCTGTTTAGAACATCTAGCGTGCCTTGACATTTTGCATCCTAGCAAAAGTGCAATTATAATGCTTTAGGTACACCTAACATGCCCTGACACACCATTTAGAAGAATGAACATGGCACTGAAAACTGTTTCAAAAAACGTTTATGTTCATGCAGTATGCACAGATAAAATAATTCAGCAATTCCATTTGGTTCTGAAATTGAACTTCAAAGGGTTTTAAGAATGTTTATTACAGGAACAGAACATGCATTTAACAGAATAAAGATGCAGTTAGAATTGGATAAACATCTTTTCCCTTACAGTGCTGAGAAAAATATTTTGAAAGAAAAAGAATAACAAGTAAATGCTAATCAGAAATTTAAGCTCCCCTTTGTGTACCAATAGCCTCCCTCACTCTAAATGCAGGTATTTTGGGGAGGTTAGTAACTTATGTGAACAAAAGTGTATTGACATGAATATTTATCAAAAATGAGTAAGAATCATAGTCGTGATTAAATGTGAAGAGATATTTGAATGCACATTTTCTGAAGTCTTTCTATTTCTGAATGCTGAATGAGACACCAGATTTACTAATGTGAGCAATGATCGTTGGCATGAAAGAGTAGAGTTTAATTCCAATATCAGGCTCAGCTTTCCTCCAGGACACTTGGCAAAATCCTAACCGAGCACCTGAAATGTAGAGTTCAGTCGTTTACTTGTGACTTGGTTTCTGTTGGCAAAACAAATGTAATTGCATGTCCTTACTCTCTAGGGCTGTTGTGGCAACCTTTGCTTTAAAGGGTGAGGACACTGGGGGCTGCAGGAGCCCAGGGAGCACTCTGGGGTTGCCACGTGTACCACCCCACACTGACCAGGCTCTGCAGCTCAAAGCCTGCCAGCTCTGCCCTTCAGTCTGGGAAACTCCACTGAGCTCCAGAGCAGGGAGGCACCACACATGCTTGCTTTTATTTTCCCCAGCATGTTTGGCACTACCTGAGCACTAACGTTTAGCACTTCTGCTCAGCTCTCTTAACATACCTTGACACTTGCAAGAAAGTCAAGAATAATGCAGACTCTCGTGCTTGACATCTGGCCCTCAGTGTCACTCTTTCCTCTACTATAGCTATGGAGACAAATTCTTAGAAAGCAGCGCAGCTTCTCTCTAGGCCAGCTCTGTAACAGGCTGCGATATAAGAAGCACAACTTTAAATTACTTTGATTAACCCTCAGAGAAGTGATTGGAATGAAGAAATGTAACTCACATTACCCAGGTTTGTAGATGGGAGCCTTAATGTCAGCTCTAAGCAACTAAGATCTCTTCTAACAGAAATCATCTACAACTAGATATAGGACAAAATAACAACTGGTCATTGAGGGGAGCAGCCCTCCTCTCCACTCTCCCTATTGCGTTGAGGAGTCTGCCTTGGAAGAGCACCTGAAAACTTTGACACATAGAGAGGCTTCTGTAGAGCAAACAGCAGTCTCAGTACTATATTTTTATTTTTTTTAACTGCCTTTCTCTTTACAGCATACTAAGATTGCTATTGGCACTGTAAGTTATTAGCCCCAGGTTGCCCAAAGCCCAAAGCCCTTTGGGTGCTAAAAATCCATTACTGTGGTATTTATTTTGGAGCTACAGACTAGATGAACAAGGGAATAGGGTAAGATTTGCTCTGGTAGGCTGAGAATTTCAAAGAAACTATGCTTCACTGAATATATGGATTTAAAATGTCTTTATTAAAACTTTCATTTAAACATTTCCTAAAATCTTACCACGATATTATTAAAAACATACAAAATTTGAAAACTGAAAATGCAGAGATAAACAAATTATTTGCTACAAAAAGGGCCTCACAGGTCTCAGAGGAAATAGAATATTCTAATATCTCTTTATACCAGCAGAAGTAAATCATATTTGGTAAACATAATGTTAGTCATTTGCAAACATAAAAAATTGTGGAGTTTCTTTTGTTTGTTTCAGAGACTTTGCAAAACACATTGAATTTATTTCAGTTAAACTGAATACTAAGACTTTGGCTGTAGATGGAAATTCCCTCCTATGTAAATATGGCCCTTTTTATTCCATTTTGTCCGTCTGCCCATCCTTCTTTCCTTCCTTTCTTCTTTCCTTCCTCTCTCCTTCATTTTTTCCTTTTTCTTTGTTTTCACTTGTCTTCCCTCTCTTTTCTCCTTCGTTCTATTTTCCTCTTTTTGTTTCTTTTTTAGGTATAGACATACCTTTGTTTTCAAAAATCAAGTTAATTTTCAGTAGGTCAGACTAGAAAACCAACATGAACCATCTGAAATGACAGTTTACAGTCAAAGTCTCTGTGTCACAGTTTCCAAATTATTTTTGTAGTGAATTGAATTTTGGATAAAGACTTCCTTTCCATTTCTTATGACAGACTTTAAGATTTTTTAACTTTGGATTCTAAGCCATGAGACAGAGAAATCAAATATTGCACTGCTTCTTGTAGTACAGGGCAAAGAATGTCTGTGGTCAGAGCTATCATTTGTAATTTTATTGGGAAAAAAACACCCCAACAAGTTTTAAACTATTTCAGAAAGTACCATTACTTCAGCAATGGTGAAAATTACCAGAAAATATGAATGGAAAAAAAAAAAAAAAAAAAAAAAAAAAAAAATAGAGATTTGAGTTACTCAATGTGTTCTTGCTGAAATTAAGAACTTTTCCATTTGAAAACTCATCAGAAATATTTAAGTGGTTTAGGCTCTGAGGTATTTGTTTGGCACAGCTGCCAAGAGGGTACAACATGCACTATGTGCTGCAGTGTACATCAGTCCCACAGGGTGCACCCATCATATTAAAGAATCCCACTATTACTGCAGACAGCTAACTTATATAAATTCTTTAGGAATAATAAAGAAGATGACTTCAGGAGGAAGGGACAAAACCAAAGGTAAGTTCAGCTTATATCTAGTTTTAGCTTGTTTATCCTTCTGCTGTTATGCTATCTGCCGGATTTCAGGCTTCACTTTTCAGCTTCGCTGACTATGATAATTCAGAATATAAATGTCTCAAGGTATGGTATTCAAATTATATATAACAGAAGAAAATCTGTAAATATGTAAAATCAATTTGAAGAGTTGAATCAATTTGAAGCTGTCATCTTCCTAATAAACCACCATAAGAAGTAAGTCAAGAATATTATCCAGAAAAACATTGTCAATACTTTCTCATAATTTTCTATTTATTGTGAAACAAACTTTAAAATGGATACTTTTAATAAATTAATATTTTCCAGAAAGCACAATTTGATGTCCATTCAGATTGGATTAGACTCTTTGCAGCTAAATTTGGAAAAGTACATTTTCCCACACTCGTTTCTTAAAAAAATAAAAAAAAGTTCCATTCTATCCACCTGATTAATACAGTGTAGTTGCTGTACCATAGTGCAGCCAAGGGAGAGATGGATTAATATGTCAGCTGAAATTGACAGTAGGATGACTAGTAACCTTCTTGATAGAATTCCATGGGGTTTCAGGCCTTCTAGGTAAATGCTTATAGCTGAAAAAACTGGTTTTAAGTAAAGATATGGAATTGCTGAAGTAGCGTTTGTTTTGACACAGCATACTAAAATTAGGGGTTTTGTAAAAACAAAAAAATTAAATTTATTTTTCTCTTTGACAATTATTGAAACAGGTTTTTTTCAATCTTGTTCCAGAGACAAAAGACCTTGCTTAGGAAAGTCAGAATTTTTAGATTAAAATGACTGCTGATATAAAATGTATCAATCATAAGGTTAATGCACATAAGGGACTTAACTTCTAATACCAAGTAATATATAGAAAAAAATAATAAAAGAAAACAGCAAACAGATACAAAATGTCTATAGGAATGGGGGTTTGGCAGCATTTACTAAACATCCAGGCAGTGACCTTATGAATGCAGGTGCTACCAATGTAGTTATGTGTCAAGTGAGGTTTATGGAACATCTACTTTTCTTTCTAAATGCAGTTGAATTCTGGCCCCTAGTCCAGCCAGGTGTTACCCGTCTTGGGATGTGGCTGGGGTCCAGCTCTTCTGCAGGAAGAGCAGAGTGAGTACACGCCACGTGGGAATGAACTCCCAGAGCAGCGGGTTTGTTCATCTTTGCTTCCCCGTCCCAACTTGGGTCAGATAGCTGCTGTCTATGAAGCAAAGTGAAGTACAAGACAGACTGGTTCAAGTTCAAGCCTCGCCCCTCAAGGCAGTATGAACACATTTGTAAGGAAAGCCTGCATAGATATTACTCCAGGCTTCCCTTCTGTGGTTATTTCATTCTGGTGCTTCAGGTGAAAATCAGTCCCCACAGCCTCATGTCAGTCATGTTTGCTTTATTTTTATTTTCTCTTAAAGATAGTATCTCAAAGGACATTAGAAAGGTTTTTGGTTAATTATGTAAAACATACGAGTATATATGAAGAGGATTCATCCCCCTTACACAAGAGTTCAAATGTAATCTAAACATGTTGCAAACAAAACCAAAAGTTGTATGCTGCAGACTAAGCCTCACAACATTAATTTCCCAATTTTACAGAATTAAAGATTTGAAAATACACTGATCGATGCCTCCTGCACACTGTCAAATATTAACTCTTCTGTCAGAGCTCTCATTTACACTGTCTAAACAACTATGTCTCATCCTTCATTCAGACAAACCTTTAGTTACCTTTTGTAACTAAAAAGAAAATTAGAAGCAAAAACTTCTTTTAAACGGTGGAGATAAAAATCCTATTTAATCTGCGATAACAATTGCTTTATTTCTAGGAGTTTATTTTCTGAAAAGTATAAATTTATCACCTGTGGAGCTCTGAAAGAGTTATACATGGACATAAAAATGCAGATGTTTTGATTAGATAATTGCATTATTGGAGATAAATCTGCGAAGAATTTAACACCCACCCTCACGGAATGTGTTAGTGTTGGGGCTGCTGCTGGTAATGAGGAGCTGCCCCTCAGCCAGCCAGGGTGGGCACAAGGTACTTTGATGTCCTGCCTCTCACCTGGCAGACTTCCTACAAGAAAGGCAATGAAGTGCTGACACAAATGCCCATGAGGCCCCAGTAGGCTCCTTGGCTCTGGCACAGAGAGAACCTTCCTCTCCACCAGGAACTGCCTGGAACACCGAGGCCACATATCTACACCTCCATTTAGTTAGACCCTAAAATTAGACATATCATTTCAAGATCATGATGCTCATGTCTGACAGAGACATTATGTGTGGAACATCTGCAAGTATGGAAAGATTCTATGGAGCCAGACATTGCCCACTTAGACTTCGCCACTTTTCCTATGATATCCCAAGGCTTCTCATCTAACTGTGAAGGCCAGACCCTTGGTAGGTCTCTATCAATGACTGTAACCAAAACAAAATTTATTTGCTTTAGATAGGTCATCAGTGTGGAGGGTGGTGGTTCTGGCTCCAAGATCTAAGTTTCTCAACCTGGGAAATCATTTCTGAAAGATTCAGCTGGAATTAATAATTTGACTGAACCTAAATATGTATAACATTTCATCCTCATCTTGCTTGAGACAGATATATCCTAACTCACAGAGGAAAACTAGTAATTTGGAGTGTTTCAGCAAAGGGAAAACATTGGACTGTGCAGAACATATTAATACCTAAGATGCCTCAGGTGAGAATTTCTCTGCAGAAAAAAAACTTGTAGAAATTGATGAATGAAATAAAAGGTCTTATGGAAAGTATTAGGCTGTAGATTTTATATAGAATTTACTCTAAATTTTTAGAATTTCGAAGAAAACTGTGCCTTTTTCATATTTGTTAAGCTGACTGCAATAAGTTATAGCAGTGCAGTGCATTTTTCTTTACTTAAATCCCTTGGGTGGTTGAAATCCTGGCTGAAATAAATCTTTTCTATTATATTTTATAGGGCTGTCCCATAGAATCTGACAGCATTTGTAGAGAACATTAAGATGCATTAATAATGGCCAGCATTTTAACTTTAGAAATTTTTTCTTGATTTCACATACACAGAAAAATGGCCAAGCTCAGAATGCTGTTCAGATATACCAAGCTTCCATCTCTCTTCCTTATCCCTAGGATAGACAAATTATTCATTATTACCATAAACTTAAATGTATAATTGATTAACATGAATTTTGTAGAATGTATAAACAAAATTGAAAGACATACCTGCAGAAGAAAATTATTTCCTGAAAGCTGTAAGTCCTGGTAGAATGCCAGCAGGTTAATCTATGTCTTCAAAATGCTTTTGACTGTTCCCTAAACTTTTGAACCTAAGGAGAACTTAATTTTCCTCTCTTTAATATGGATAGACAAAATTCTCTCTTTCCCAAATATTTATCTGTATCTCTGAAATAAAACACCCCAAAGACCTATGCACAGTATACCCTCTTGAAAGGAGTAATGCAGACCTCTCAGAAGCTGCTCCTAGAGGTTTTCAGAATTAATACAAAGATTTTTCAAACATGTAATTACAGCTTTTTCTTCTTTGACTCATCAATAAGGTAGCTGCAAGGTCTATAATACAGGTCTCTATGCTCTAACTGTCTGCCAAAAGCACCTAAACCTCCATTGCTCTCTTCCCCTTTCTGCCAGCAGCAGAAACCCAACAGACTGGCAGATTATGCTAAATTAGAAGCAGTGGCTTGATAGTGGCTTGATAAACCTCAGCTGTAAAAAGCCTTCCACAGCAGCCTGTAAAATCCTTTGCCTCTCCAGCTCATAGAGCACATTGAGCGCTGGGAGGAAGTGAGAGGATATCAGCATGCCTGTGGTCCTTCTGAGGCAATTTCTTTCAATTTTGGTTCATCCTTTCAGCCTGGCAACCCTGTGCATGCCATGGTGACACATCCAAAAGGACCAGTCTCCATAGTGGATGTAAATGCAATGATGGAAGACATTCAGCTAATTACAGTGAGAAAAGCTGCAGTGGAGAGGGGCAGCGGGTTTGCCAGAAGTTTGCTTAACGCAGACTCTAACACAAATACTGTAAAGCTGTTGCCTGTCTGAAATATCCTGTCCAGTATGAAATATATGCTAATTTTGCTGTTCAGATCTTCAAACATAGTTCCATGGTGGTCTGTCTTGTCATGTAAGCTTTAAGGCTGAATTTCAATTTGTTTTCTCTAGAGAAATAAAAGCATGACATTGTCAAGATGGCACTTCCTGACTCCCATTAGTATGTGCCATGGTCTTGTCCCTGCCTGTGCCTAAGCACCTGAATGTTGGGAAGCAGTGCTGATGGGGATGAGGTGGTGACAGGGCAAATGAGGAAGCATTTAACGCAGAATGATAGATTTTTTAACATACACTTTACTGTTCCATAGAAATTACAGATAGAAGAAATCTTGTGGCTTTGCACATTCCTCAAAATTGTTCCTATTCCCTAAACTCCACTGATACATCGCCTAATTTAATTTTAAAAGAGTAAAGTGATAGTTACTCACATTTTCCCTTTTTTTTTTTGTTCTTACTTATAAGCTCTGCACACCTGGGATTGCTAAAAGCTTCCCCTTGCTCCACTGAGGTGTTTATCTTTTCTTCCTTATTACTGTTTTGGGGAAGAAAATGTGTATCTGGGGCCAATATGGTGATTACTCACAGCACTTCCTAGTTAAACAGCTTCAGTGTGTGGTTCCTCTGGGTAAAAGTTTACAAGAATGCCTTTGAACTTTCTCTTGAACAGTCTTTCCTTTACAGTTTTTTTGTTACTGATTATTTATCAGCTTAATCCTGATGTGGTATCTAACCTTCAGGAATATAATTAATACAGAAAGTATCAGAAAGTATATATTTTTCTGCTGCTAATATGTTAATATATATAGTATACAAGCATTAGTAAAAATATCCAAATGCATAGAAATCCATTCCTTACATGAAAACTTTTTCTAGTTAAGAAAATGTTGGTTATGTTGAAACTTGCTCTGAGAAATGATAGTGCTGAAAACCATGCACATTTTAGATATAAAATAGTTTTATTTATTCAACTGTACTAATTGTCCCAAAACATTAAATAATGAAAATCCTTTCACATTACACTTTACTAGCAATTCCTTTAAAACTGCACTATAATATGCTTTAAAGAAATATATGTTTTTCATCGTTCAATTACTGTCATGGCAAATATCCAGACCAGTGAACAAAGACAATAAAATACCTTGTACAAAGTTAGAGGCCCCTGAACACTTCTATTATACTGTACATGCTGGAATCAGTGAAAGAGATTTTAGCTGCTCTAGTCTGGGAAACCATCTGGTTTGTTCTGTTTTGAACAAAGAAAGCCATTTTTATATTTGTACTTTTCCCCATTATTAAAGGGGAGGACTTATGCTGCCGTAGCAAAGATTGTGTCAGCACTTCCTTTATTAAATCCCTTATAAGAGCCAAAAGAGAGACTGGAGAGTCGTCAAGTGTCTACAGGTGGAGGTAGAGGGAGGTGTGAGATCTGAGCAGCCAGGGACCCTCCTGCTGCCCCAGCTGGCCCAGCGGAGCTGCCCAGGCTCCAGTGACCTCACCGCAGCACCCACAAGGGAATTTCACAATCGTTACTAAATATTCACTTCGTGCTGGGAGCAGCGATCATCAAAGGAGCAGGAGTCTGTCCATGGCTATCACTGGGCATGTTCCAGGGACTGAGGCCTGTCCCTGGGTGACATCACTTCCCACCGGGGCCGTCACTCAGGCAGGGCTGTTGGACTGGGTTTGGGGACAGATGTGGGATGGAGGCAGGTGTTGGGATCCTTCTTGAAACGACGCCTGAGCTGGAGGGAGCCGCAGCACGCAGGCTCTGGACCTGCCGTGCCCGTGGCGGCACCTCGCAGTGCCACCCTCACCGTCACCCTGCAGGCAGGGACACGCCTGGGGCGAGGGCCTGTGCCACCAGAGCCCTACAGCTCCTGGTGCTTGGTGGGCTCAGTACAAATACAGGTACAGAATTGCAGAAATCAAGGGGAATGCCAGTGGCATTTCAAACTCTGAAGAGATACACTCCAGCTCTGATATACAGTAGAAAAAGCTGCAGAAAATATTGAGGTTTTTTTTTTTTTTTTTGTTTCACTTCAGAATTAAATAAGTTTGTTCCTGCTGTTGTATCCTTTGGGAATTTCTATCCTCATGAAGTAGACAATCATATTAATTAGTTCTAGCTCTTGTTTCTTAGGAGAATTTTTTAACTATGCTTTGTGTTCAACACATTTTATAGGTTGATAAAATCAGCATTTGATATTAAAAACACATACACTTCCCTCTCAAGATTCCTATTTTGCCTTTCATTAATAGTAGAAAGTCTTATAATACATTATAGTTTAATTTTTAAAAATTAATTTTTTTCTCTTATGTAACGTTGTAGACCTGACTCTTGCACTAAACTCTAGTCTCTTGCACAGACTCATTTGCAAATGACCTAATGCAAAGAAAGTGAATGGTAACAAGATGGGACATTCGTTTAAAGGTATAAAGGGAAAAGCCTTTTTTAGAAACATCCTGACATTATCAGGTATCATTATTGAAGTACGAAGTAATGAAGGTAAGAAAGGACTTTTATGCATGATACCCAACTTAGAGCATTTGAGAGAGCTGATGAGTTTCATTGAGCCTTGCTGATTGTCAGGTCTTGATGACACATGAATAGTGTGTGCAGCACATCTACTTGATGTGCGAGTTTAAGAAATTACTCCTTCATCTGGCATTCCTTCACCAAAAATAGCTTGTATAGGAGTTTCCACACAACTGCTGGGCCAAGTTAGCTAGATCAGCCTGAATGACTACCAAAGGTGATTTAAAATATCTAATCCCTTTTGTGTTGTGAGTTTCTATTTAACAGGCTGTCAGAATTGCAGCAGTTTTCCTAACAAATAAAAATCTTGTGTGCTTATACTCTAGAAATGTTTTATTTTGGTTAATCAAGCCAGTAAGGCCTCTTCTTAATTAAACTGAAGTTTAATCCATATGCATCATTTTTTGACTATCTTCTGTGTCTGCATAGAAAATTACACAGGGCTGGTATCAAACCATGTCCTGATCCCAAAATGAGGGCTATTCTGTGCAAAATTTGTCACAGCAGATTTATATTGTCTTTGCCATACTTGAAGAATGCCTTGAGATAGCATCAGCTATCAAGATTTGATTCCAAACTTATTTCAAAGGCTTATAGAGGACAAAAAAGGGTGAGGAAAGAAGTACAGATATGGAAGATAGATGACAAAGCTTTCTTGGATTGCTGAGATTGCTTCATCACAGTCCAAAAATGTCCATAATTTAAAGTTTTTCTGTTTGCTCAATAGCTGTGAATATCGTGGCACAGCTTTTCCACCAAGCAGATGAGTGACACAGACACTTCTGTTCGTTGGGAAACGGTTTACACAAAACACTTTAACCCTGAATTTCTCTTGGCTAACACAAAACACTTTAACCTTGAATTTCTCTCCACTCACCAGTGTTATCCTGGATGAATAAATAAACAGTGTGAGTTACATTTCTTCATACACTGGGTCGGGAGGTATCTCATACCATTTACTTTAGCTACAGTCATTGTAATTTAAGTCATCTTTTTGAATTGATGAAACACTCTGAAATATTATGATCTGTTTATCTGGGTTTTGGAAGAGAAGTCATTCTGGTCTGATCTTGCCAGGTTAGGTACTGAATGGTGAGGTCACCAACATATATGAAATTACTTGCAGATGGTTAAGCGTGGAAGCTGAGCTTAATCTCCCCATTTCTCTAGCTTTTACGAAACCTATTTTCAGGCATGAGGATATTTTATTTTATTCCATTTACTCATCTTGATTTCTCCTGTGACTAAAGGATTCTTTCCCCAGATGCTTTGTTCTTAATTGTAAGTGAGCAATTACTTCAGGATGTGTTACTTTTGTAGTAAAAGTTATTCCCAGAGCAAAAATATATTGAGAAAGACAGGGTGCGCCCAGGATATTTTCAAAACTCTACCTTTGCTATTTTTATCTTTTTTTTTTTTTTTTTCAGTGCTGCAGGATTTTTTATGGTATTAGTCTTAGCAGGGTGGACGCAATGTGATTTTCACAAATGATATTTTCCTTTCCCAATTATGTTGTACTCTATTTATTTTTGTTCCACTAAAATTTAACTTCTAATGTTATTTTTGTAGACTTGACAATTCCCTTGTCTTTCTGTTTCTCATGAAAAATGCAGAAAATCAGCTGCATCTCTTTGTAGTGTCCATTAAATTCTTTAAGAGATTCCTGTGAAGTCTTAGAAAGATACTCACTAATGAGATATGAATGCCATAGCTTGACTGACTACTTAAAGAACCACTGACCTGTTCATTATAAAAACAAATTTTGAAAGGCGTGGCATTTTTATCTTATTTATAAAACTCCTAATTCAACCAAAAAAAAGATCTTATATAAAAATAAAATAACACTAGTAAATGATTTATGAATGTGGATTCCATAAAAGGAAAAAGTTGTTTATAAAAGCTATACAATTTGCTAGGCCTTCGTGGATATTTTTGGTCTCACAAAATTTGTGCAAAGTCATGCCATTCCGGAAGCATCAATTAAGCAATTTATTTATGCAAATGGTGAATGTAGTAAGTTAATTAGAACAGCAATGGGTGTTTGCTAGAGATTCCAAGTTTGGCAGGCTAATCACTCCACTCTGGCATGCTGCATGCCATTTGTCCCTTAGGCTTCCCATAAAAATCAGTCAAAACTCCTCATAAAAATGACAGATTGCTTCAAACTCAGGAGCTGTGTCCTGAATATGTTCTAAATAGGATTTGGTGTTTCTGGAGAAAATGGATTTGTAATCAGATGCAGAGACCCAGGAGAGAGAGAACTAAAGCAGACAGGAAGAGAAGATTAAATGAATATATATGAAGCTTCCAAAGAGCATTTTCAAGTAAGGTATGACTCAGGATTCAAATTTCCCTATATATGCGCGCAAGACCCAGACTCATGCTTTTCAATATCATACTGGGTCTGTTGAAACCCTCACAAAAAGGACAAGGTAAATGTTTAACTGAAAAAACCCAAACCCCTCTATGTGTTTACCCAGCATTTCATTGCTTTCCACTTCGGGAAGGAGATGATCCTAGATAAGGCTGGTAAAGAAAGTAAATCTCTCTGATACTCCAACCACAAAACATCAATGGTAATCTCTGCTTAAATGTTTTTGAGCTTTCAGCTTCAAAGGCTGGCCACCAAACCACAGTGCTAGTGTAATTTTTGCCATTTTCACCATGCTGTGGTGAGGTAGGGTCATTTACGTGCAGTTGCTGGCACTTTAATTTGGCGTCATTCATTTTATTCTTCCCCAAAGAGTAAGTTGATCCTTTGATTATTATTTATGCATTAACATATTCAAAATATGAAAATTTTGACTGTCCAGATTTTCTATTCTGTAGCTCTGTCAGTTCAATAATTTTTTTTCTTTTTCTTTCCTTTTTTTTTTCTTTGTGTGTGTGGTTTTTTTCCTCTCTGATTCACTAAAATTGTTACTTCTGGTGCTGCATTAATTAACTAAATTTTCCCAGTTTTATTTGCTTCTATTATACTTGAAAGGATGGAATAAATTCCATTTTACTGCCCTCACTTTGGCAGACACTTGTATGGAGAACATGCACTTCACAATGTCTATCCAACAATTCTGGCAGCATCCACTGAAACTGCAGCATCATGGGTCAAAGA
>WAAG01014707.1:989-16001 GCA_013390105.1 Tichodroma muraria | reverse complement strand
AGATTAGGCCTTTAATTATTATTAACTTTGGCTGGGGATTGTAAAGCAACTTAGCAAAACAGCTTAGCAGCAAAAAGGCTGGCAAATACTCAAATTGCTCTGTCCCTTCATGTTTAGGCTCAGTTCAAGTTTGGGGCAAACATACAGGTTATCACCTACTTAACCTAGAGAAATCATGTCGTCTGCTTTCTGGCTCTATTGTGTATCTCACAAATCAGTATTCCTTCTCCACATCCATGTACAGTGTTCCTGGCATTTTGCTGTACAAGAGAGTTAGCCAGTGAGTTGTTTGCATTTCCCAAGAAGCAGCATCAACAGTGTGTGACATCCCTGCCTGCAGCATGTGATTACAGTGTGCCCCAGAAGGCTGCACAAGCGGGTCATATGCCACAAACCCCAAAGCGGAAGGAGAGCAAGACGTGGAGGAAAGAGGTGGACATGGAGAACTTTGCACAGCTGTGTTGCTGAGTCTGGAGGAAAACAGCCTCTTTGCCGTTCTCCAGGATCTCAACTTCATTTTTTCCAAGAAAGAAGCAAAGCTATGAACTTTCCCATGTAATTAGAAAAACTGGCGAAGACAATGCATGAGTAGCTCCCACCATGGGAGAGACCACTTGTCCAAGGCAGGATGCTGAAATGCATACACCAGGGAGGTGCCTCATCCCCTGCAGCTTCCCCCCAAGCTCAGAACAGACATTAGGAAAATCCATCAAGGAAGGGCCTTATCACAACTACATAACCCCTGAGTAGTCTATTGCAGGATAAATACAGCCTTGGCTCTCTGAACCACAGTAACTGGATGACAGTAGTATAGTTTCTTTGTAAAGGTATTAAGAACTCTTATCATCATCTCAGGCATTGAATTCAATGAAAGATTCGCTTAAGCACAAACAAGATTCTAAGTAGCTTCAAGGAAAATAGATAACTTAGAAGACCTGACCTGTACCACAAGAATTAAAGAGTTTGAGGCATATTTATTAGTGGAACATATACTCACAAAAGAGCAGCCTAATATTTATTGAACTAGTGTCTAAATAGCTTTATCAGTACTGGGTGTATTTAGTGGGTATTTTTTATGATTAAATTTCCAGGCAAGGACCCATAGATCCTGTCGGAAAACAATTCTGCATGGCAAGTTGATACATAAAAGATGTGCTTATTTCCCTGACATTTGAATTTCAAAGGAAATTAATTTTTTTATGTTCCTCATTTTGTTTGTTTCCATATTCCCAAGAAGTTGCAAAGCTCAGTGCTTTTTCTGGCAGGGCATCCTCAGCTCAGAGCAGGGAGAGTGTCCTTCATGCTGTCTAGAAAGGAAAATGCAGACAAGAACACCTGCACAGACAATCTGCAAACACTAACTTCTCTCTCAAAAATACAGCAGGAGACAATTGTAAGAACAGTGCTGCTGCCTGGGGACCTGACTGTTCCTCAGGCTTCAGTAACACTCCATGCCTGAGCCTGAGTGGTTTTGTAAGGAAGCCATCTCACTCAGTTCTTTGCTGCCCTGACACTTAACCCACTAACTGGGCACTAGCATGAGGAATTTCTCACTGCTGGAACGTGGGCCAAGGCTCCCTGTGTGCACGTGGTCATTCTGCCACCTGAAGCAGCGGTTTCCAAGAGTCATTAGTGGTTTCCATGAATCACTGCTTGCAGTGAGAAGCTATTTCCCCAGCTCCAGCCACAGCACAATGCATAGCTCTGGCCAGGCTGAGCTGCTTCTCTTCTGAGAGCAACCTCTTCACATTCCTTTGTAAAATGCTCTAGGATCCAACATGTGCAGCGGGTGGACGGACCTCCAGCTGAGATTACAAGACCTGAAACTGCACATTCTAAAAGTATGTTAAAGAGCTCACAGCATTTTTCATTCAAGGTGCTCTTTGCTGAAAGAGTCCTTAGAAAAAATCACAGTGAGCAGCTTTCTCAATAGCATCTTGGGATCCTGAATCCTGGGTTCACAAAGTGACATGATTTGGTGTGTCTAGGTGACTTAGGTGCTTTAAAACTCTTCATCAAGAGATCCTTCTTTTTACTTCCAATTCTAGAATTCCAATTCTAGAATTCCAATGCTAGAAACTACAGCAGCATGGGGGTACCTGCCCCTGGATAACAAGGGATGATGTGAAAGTGATGCAGGAGCAAACAGTGCTTGCAAGTCTGAGAACCCTGTGGTGAGACAGTGCCCGTTTCAAAATTCACATGGCCAGGAGAAAATTAACAAGAGCTCAGAGTTTGCCCAAGATCAGATGGATCAAACAGAAATGGATGAGGAATTCTGTAGAGATTTGAGGAAAGGCATCAGCTTGGAATCAACTGTGAAAGATGCATGAAAATTTACAGGACTGGGGAGAAAAGTGGTAACAGCAGCAGGTAAACTGCAGCTCAGCATTGCCAGAAAGTTAGGAGGGTTATAGTTACAAGAGGAAGTCTAGGCACTCATAGTCTCTAATTAGCATCTTGAAAGTATCTAGTCCCATGGTTTACCTGTTGTTCTGCTAATACTGATGCCCACCAATTGTTGGTTTACTAGATAACCATAAGTGCTTTGATCCTGATCTGATTTAAACCATGTGAGCCAAGCAGTTGCTCCCTACAACACACCAGAAATTTTCGTGACTGCAGGGAACAACATAAGAGGAGGAACAGGCTTCTGGGTCCAAATCTCAAAGCCTTAATTATTTCTGAAAATATGACTCACCTAGCAGTAACTATCCCCATCATCTGGAAGTTTAGAGCACCATTTCAGTGCTTCATGGAGTGCTTTGAGATAAAAGATGCCATATAAAAATATTTTATGTTTAACACTTTGGCAGGTGTGACGTTCCATCTCATAAAGGATAATCAGAGTAGCATACAGGATAAAATATTACAGTTTTATCTTATGAGTCAATGCAATCAGAATTTAAGTGCTTATCTAGCAAATAGGACAGAGCAAACCAGAAACAACCCAGAAAGTTTGTTTTTTAATGTTATACTTAATTCCCTTTCAAACTCATCTTTTTTATTATTTTTTTAAGAAATATGAAAAAATAACATGGTATGTAGAATAGATATGTAAACTCAGATATCTTTTCAAATGTGAGCAGATAAATTCAGAGCTCAAATTTTAAAACCTACATAAACCTTAGGGGTTTCTGGAGCTTCAAGCAGAACCATATTGCCATTTATGCTCCATTCATGGCAAGACAGATGCAGTCCCAAATCTAAATATGCCTGGATAATACAGACTGCTCTCATTCACACATTTTCTTGTGTCTTGTGCAAACAGCTGCTTCTCTAACAGAAACTACTTGGCAGCCTTTTTTAACACACATAAATGACCCAATCCCAAAGTTTTAGTCTTGTGATCTTGTGAGTATGGCTGATCTTAAGCCACATAACTATGTGTTGTCTTTTTTCCTTCAGCTAGTTTCTTGCTCTCAATATTTTGGGTGGGTTTGGTTTTGTTTTTGTTTTTGCTAGGGTGTTTTGTTTCGGTTTTCTTTCCAGGCGATTTATAAAACTAACATTAAAAAAAGGAAGGAGGAGAGAAATTTGTACACGAGGCAGTATATCCACTAAGTATCCAACCAGATTTGAAATGAGATGGGAATCAGTAATATCTGCAGGTTTTTCTATGTTGGAAAAAAACTGCAGGAGAAACCTGGCTCAAAGCAATGTCTGCAACACAGAGGCAGAGATAAACATTGAGAAAGCACAGGAGTCTCTGGTTTGTCTTCTGAAGCTTCTCTGTGTCCTTCAAGGATGTAACCAGGTCCCAGGTAATGGACTGCAATAAAATTTGTTTATTCCCACAATTCTTTCTTAAGCTGAGGCCTAAAGCTCTACAGTCTTGGATGCACTTCCATTAAAAAAAAAAAAAAAAGTGTCTTCCCAAAAGGCTTCCCTCCAAAATGTGTTCCTTGTACCCAACTGAATGCTATGGATGGTCTATAAAGCTGGATATCAAACCCACCTTTCAGTGGTGAACAAAAGGAACAGACACCCTATTTGCTCACAGATTATGTAGGTATACAAATGTTCAACAAACTGCCAAGCCCTCAACAGACACAGGGTCATACACCTCTCAGCTGCTAACAAACTTTCAGGGCCTACAATGACCTCTTTTTTGACAAAATCTGCACAGCAGATCTAGAAAATTCACCCTTATTCTCTTGGTCTGAACATTCAGACCAGGCAACCACCACTTAGAGAACAAACACATATTTTTTTCATGGTTTCATAGAGTTCTGGCCATTTCTTTTCCTTGACATATGCAAAAAATATTACATTTCATGTGTAGCTTTTTTCCTTCAAGCTGTGCATGTGAACAGCTTCTGCAACTCTTTCAAGAGCATCTTCAGAGCATGATTTCTTGTTAAAAGTATATTTTAGACAGGAAATCTGTTTTAAAGCAAACTACTTACCAACAATTCAAGTCAGCCCATTTAGTGTCCAGGACACCAAATTACACAAATTATGATCCTTTTCAGTACCCGAGTGTCCTTTTACTTATGCCACTACTCCACTGGTGTAATCCCTCACCTGTGCACACACGGTCTCCCACATCCAGAGGCAGCTATTAATGCCCACCACAGGATTTCTCAGACAACACCCTGTTTAGAAATCCCAAGATCTTGTGCGTTTTACTAAGAAACAGCCAACAGTGCCAAGGAAACAGAGCAAATGCTGTAGAACTCACACCAGGGAAGAGAAAGCAAAGCTAGCCCAGAGCAAACCTCCTTGCCAGCTCAGTGACCATCTCTGGCAGGGGAAGCAGGTCACCCCCAGGGCCCGGGGCATGAGCAATTCCCAGTGTCAGACAGTGCCCACAGGATTCTGTCCCTCAGACATTGCCAGCCCAACAAGGGCTCCAACCTCCACCTACAGGTGAGAAAACATAAAGAAAATTAATTTCTATTTTACTTGGTGTCTTCATAGAACTCTGACTCCCCTTGCTTACCCCTCATTTTTGAGACAAGCATGTTCACAAGAAAAAGAATAACCCATAAGGAGCCTTACAGCCCACGGTCCACCTCAGGACACAAATCCCTGACTCTGACTTCGCTCCTACACCAGACCCCTTTCTGTTGCAGGGTTTCCACCAGAAATGCTGATGGCTCAGGGTCTTGGGTTCTGCTTTTGGGCACATGCTACAACTAGCAGTGAAGCACAAGGCACAGCGGTGCTGAAAAAAGCAAGCAGTGTATTTGGAACTGTTTACAACCCAAACAAGCTTCAGCTGCTGCATAGCCAGCAGCACTACCATTTTGGCAGTTCAAGTTTCTGGGAATAAAACTTTTTTTTTAATTGTTGTTGCTGTTGTTGTTGTTGCAACAAAACAGTACACTTAACCCCAAGAACTGGAAACTTCTGATCTACTGTAAGAAGGAGAGGGTATAGTAGATCCCATAACCTATTTCCTTTCCAAGCATGATCACTTCAATTCCATTTGATTTTGAAATCCAACAATTTTAATGGTATATGTTGCTAAAAGTGATGGTCTGTGAAAGGAAAAAAAAAAAAAATCAGAGTAGTGTACAAAACACATTTTCCCTGTCCCAGTCTGGCACTATTTTATGTATCCAAAACATTTCTTGTAAGTAATAATAATAATCTGCAGAGGGGCTCCCTCATAGCTGAACTTTTTATTAGCAAATTCATCTCTCCTGAGCTTTGGAAGACAACAGAGAGATCTCTTGTGGAAGAAGGATGTACTGCAAGCACACACACCACACCACCTTCTAGGCAACTTCCTTGCTTTTCCCTCTTTCCATACTAATGAGCTCTTCAAGTGAACAACCCCACCAGAGTCTTGTCCTCAAAGAGCAGAAGGAAACAACCTCCTACTTCTCCTACTGTTTGTTAGGACATCCCTAGAGGAAGGTCAGATTAACTCAAGGAGGAGAATGAATTTTCGTCCATCATAAAAATTTAAGATTTATTTCACCAGACTCGAAATCAGATCCACGTATGTTTGCAAAGTGCGCTCCACCAAGCCCAGCGATGACCATTTCTGAGACAGGCTCAAACCCCAGATTCAAGAGCACAAGTCCTCACTCAGTGGGACAGGGACCTGCAGTCTGTCCCTCAGTGCTGCCCCACAAAAGCAGTGGAATGGCTGGAATCCATGACTTGGGTGATCAGGTCTCAATACTTGGGCTAAAATAAGCCAGCAGAATTCCTGACTTGGCCCAAAGAACCAGGAAACAGAGGTAGCTGCAATTGTTTTACTGGGCATTGCAAGGGAAATACAAATACCTGTGGCTCCCCAAATACATTCTGGAAATAAAGAAAAATTTGTTGTCAGACCCTGGCTGTTCATCAGTTAAGAGCAGTCATGAGCCATTAAAGGATGGCTGCACACAGACAATCCTGTGTTTCATCCTGGAGTCTTGGTGGTTTTTTTTTTTTCATACAGGGGCAGCTGCTTCCTGCAGTAATTTGGTGAGGCCAGTGCTGTTGCAGCACCTGTGCCAAGCCCAAAATGAAAGGTAGTGATCACATACTGGGCTGCCAGCAGGAAGAGAATTGCTCCTCACTAGCATCTCAAAGGCTTTGCTCTGCCGGGTGCCTCACCTTCTCGTGAGGATGCTGGAGGCCATGAGATGAAGCTGAGGAACTTGAGAGGAACTTGAAGAAGCAAAGTGCTATAAAAATACAGTATTTCCCCCTAAGAGAAGTAAAACATCAGAAAAAAAAAAAAGCTGATGAAAGGGAGGTTGGTGAGGTCCCAAGTCTTCCTCTGACACTCTGCCTGGCAACAAGTCCCCATTTCAGCTGACTCCTGCCCATCCCAGCAGTTTCAGTTGCTATGGAATGGCTGGTCCAGGACGAGTGTGCGAGCTCCAGCAGCACAGGTCAGCCTTAGTATAACACAGGAACAAAGCTGCTCAGCTCTGACTCAGAGGAGAGCAAACAGCCCACATTGCTCAGTAAGACAGAGAACAAAATAACACATTTTATCTCCAGCATCTCCATCCACCCTCAATCTATTTATCACTTGGGGACATGACTTACAAGACTGTCCCCTGTTCATCTCTGTTTGGATCTTTCTTTTTATCTGACAGTGTCAGACGGCACATCACTGACAACAGTTCTACTCATCTCAGCAATAGGCACAAATCTTGGATTTCATCTCCAAAACAGACAAGCTGAATGGGAGGTGAGGGCAAAACAGTGGCCAAAATAGCTAAGCCTTCAAACTGTGAGAAGCACAGGGTGCGATTTGCTGCCAAAGGGTGATTTCTACAGGCACGATTTGCAACAGGAAACCACTCCAGAAAAAAAAAGGACTGTAGAGTTTTCCAGCAGGGAAGTCTTAAAGGATTCTCAATAGGAGAAGGAAAGAAGACTACCTTTGCAACCACACTCGAGGTGTCAGCCCAGCTCCCACAGAGGCAGCCAAGGGCTCTAACTGAGCACTGGCACTGGCTGCTGGGACAGCTGGGCCATCCCTGATGAGAGTTCCCCACTAGGACAGGCACCGTGTGAGCTCTGCTCCCTTGGGACCAGAACACTAGAGAGTTTTCCCAGGGAAGCAGGCGGAAGGAAGACATCTTTGCGTTTTTCCCCTGGGGAGATTTAAAACAAAAATATCTAATTTCCACACCCACCACCCATGGCAGCTATGGTAACAAAAGCTATGCCAGCGCAACTGATCTCCCAGACCTCTCTTATGCACAAGTCGAGGCACCATCAGAGCCATCCTCTGGACCACACTCTTTGCTGAAGGGGTGTCAAGAAGATTCCCATTTCAAAACTGATGTTTTTTTCCCCTTTGGGAGACACTGTAAGAAGATGTCTATACTTAAAATGCTTTTTCTGGACTAATTTCAAAATCGGGGAACTTTTGTACATCCTGTACAGCTGTCGGTGTCAAAGTTCATTTGTAAATTATTGCTGCAGCCAAGCCCAAACCTTTACACGGAGCTCAATCCCGAGTGGAGCACAGCGTCCCAAGCCCCCCATTTCTGTGCCAAGAGCACCACCCGGTGGCCTCCCCGGCCATGGCTCCCTCCCTCAGAAACCGTAATAAAACTGAAACATTTGAAGGGGAAGGAAAAATCAGAAGCCTATAGCTGTGCACAGAGCTGTATGGATAAGCTGGATATAAACCCCGGTTTTCTTATTGAATGAGACCCAGACAGTGTAAGAGCAAATTAAAAAAAATCCTGTGTTACACGTGTCTTAAAGAAGAGGAAAGAGTCACAGGGTGGGTTTTGTCTGGGATCAGGTGAATGTGCAGGGATGTAGAGGCTTTGAGGCTTTGAGAGAGCAAGCCATGGTCCTACTACGGCTGGCACTTACCTCCTCCAGCACCTCTTGCCTCCCAGATAGCAGCTCTGCTGCTCGTGGGGGGCAAGTACCAGCACCCCATAGGTGTTGCATTGCACAGCAGCTGTCCCTGCTCCCTGCACCCTCAGCAAGACAAGACAGGGCTGGTAGTGCTGACCTGAGCAGTGATGAGCCACCACCTTCCCTTTTCTACCCTCCCTTCACTATCAGTTAACTTCTACCCAGTGTGTTTCACAGGGTCACTGCAAGTTTTCCTGAAGCCTTGATCATCCTGAGGCCTAAAAGTGATGATTTAACAAGCGTTCATGAGGAGTTTTCCATATACTGCTCACAGGCTTTGGCTGGAGTTGCGCACTCATTGGGTTCCCTGGGGCATGCTCACCAGAGAAGACCTCCCTGAGCACTGTGGGATTTCTATGTGCATCCTCCTGCTGCCTGAAGCAGGAATACATTAAGTAATTCAGTCCTGGCAAGGAAGACAGCCCTGTGGGAAACAGTTTATACAAAGGTTATTGGCTGTTAATGGAAATCTTTGGGAAGAAAAAGAAAATGTACACTTCTATTAAGACGAAAAAGGAGCGTGTCCATAAAACAAATAATTCCCGGTAGCTATGCCTTGAGGCCCATGTGCAAAGGATAAGGAAGGTCCATTGCTTTAAGTTCTGAAGGTTTTATATAAGAGCTGAATGGATCAGAGGGAAAATTGAAGTGGGTTGAAGAAAGTCACGCTCTGCCTGGCAGCAGAGACCTTATCAAGCAGGCAAGTGAACTCACCAGTTACCTGAAGTATTAACAAATAAAAAGAGCTCACAACAACATGATCAGGAAGGAGGCAAGGGTCAGACAGGGCTAATTTGGGAGTGAGCAGCCTACACCATATGCCCGTGGGCCCAGCCTGGCAGCACAGCCTGGTGTGTAGGATCGGGTCACCCAAGGCACCTTTATCTCACAGGTCACAGGAACCATGGCAAAAGCCTCCTGTCAGCTAAGACCATGCTTCACCTCTCTTCCTCCTCTCATTTCTTTCTGCTTCCCTGTCCTTTCCACTTTCATTTTCCTTACAAGTTTAGGAAGAGCACTTTCTCTCATCTGCAGAGAGACCAGCTGGCAGGTCACGCAGCCATAGCTAAGACAAATAGCAAAAATGTGCGATGAATACACGCAGCATGTACTTGTCCTGTTTATCTTCTGTATGTCTCTTCACCTAAATACAGCTGCACCACGACAGGTGATTTCTTGCTAAAATATCGAAGCTGCTTTAGTAAAGACAGAATTACCAAAAAGGCTCTTCACTTCAAGAGACACTTCAAGGTACCACAGCACTGTAAACCTTTATCATTTTGGTTAATAGAAAAATCTTCTCAAGTGTTTTCTACTGTGAGCAGTATAGTTTCTGGGACAAGTCAGCATCACTGGAAAAAATGGGATAAGCATATGTGCATGACGATGCTGTGTAACAAAATGTAGTGTCACTTTCATTTTCTAAAATCACAAGGGCACAGTTTTATTTAGAGACAATGGAATTGAAGCCCACACTAATTAGAAATCTAGAGTGGTATTACCTGTGTACATACTTTTATCCAGGTTTATCAGATGTTTGATGAACATCATCTAAATTATCTGTCTTATGCTTAAAGCTCGTTGGAAATGTATTCAGTTACTTTTGGTTTAAACCACCCTTCCTTTGTTCATGAGAAATGGGTGAACACAAAAGGAACATCTGTGTTTAAAAGTCAGTAACATTACTGAATTTTACTTTGACACACATTCTTAATGTTACAATACGCAAGCAACATTTTTTGTAAGTTAATACAGCTTCCTAAGTCATATCTTATTAAGGCATTTCATACTGCAATCCTTGTCAGCTTGAAACTACAGCCATATCTCTTTGTCAAAGCTGTTTGCAGATTGCAGAAAGGGATGCAGGCAAGAAGATGGTTTCTCGGCAGCAACTGCAAAAAAATTACCTGCTGTTTACTTTCACTGCAGATTTCTACAAGAATTGCTTTCAGTAGTGAAATTTTGAAGAATGGCATCGGATTTTTTTTTGTTTGTTTCTAAGCTGCTCCTTAGACTCTACTTATACACCCCCTACTACAACAAAGAAAGTCTCTGGATGTTGCTCCCAGAAGGTATTTGTGGAGAGCGTGGAGAGCTTTGCTAATACATGGCTAGAGGAGAAGGGCCATGATAAGATACCGCTGGTCAGGCAAGAATGTACAAGGACACAGTGTCCTTGAGCACAGACGTTAAACGGTAAAATGATGTGAAACCCAGAGTTAAGCAGAAGTTGGAAACCACAAACATCCTAAGTATGCAGCCGTGAAAGTGGAGTTAAGACTTTTAGTGATAGACCAATCATGAGCTGTACTTTTGCAATATGTATGACCTAATTATTTACCATATAAATGTAACTGCATAACGGGCAATAAACGAGGCTTGGTGACCATGATAGCATGAGGCTCGTCTCCCGCAGCCCTTCGCGACAGGTATTTTAAACAGTCTTTGTAGACCTCCTCCTTCTTAAACCTTATAGCACCAATCTAAGAAAAGCAGCTAAAATAATCATAAAAAGTGCCACTAAAGCTCAGTTCTCAAAAGTATTTCTCCAGCAGCAGTGTCCCAAGCTATAAAGGTTTGCTTGTGCTGAAGCCACAAAGGAAGGAATGAGACTGGTGTGAAGTGGGAGGAAAAAACCGATCTGGAAAGTGTTTTTAGCTTACACACAGCTCTGTAATGAGGCACAGACAGTGAAGGAGGATGAAACCTGTACACCAGCATAGACAGCAGCCCCACTGTAGCCTTGATCAACACAAGCCACTGTCGATGACTGAGGAAAGAACAGGATCCTTTTCCTTAAGCTTTTAAAGATCAGGTTTGCCAGTGGCCATAAGGAAGGTCACAGGAATCTTACCTTGGAAGAAGACAGAGGTGTAAATTCCCAAACACTTTCTAGTCCCCTAAAGTGTTACAGAACACGTCTGTAGGAGACCATAGCACAAAAGACCATAGCGCAACACCTCTTTGAGCTTGGGGGTTTCCCTTGCAACACCTGCCAGCTCAGGTCTCCCATTTTTAACTTTTTCCCCTTCTCCACACCTCCATGGCAACGTGGGCCTACAGCACACTTAGACATTAACTACTATTCAACACCACAGCTGACATCAACTACTAATTCAACACCACAACTTCAACAGTAAGAAGTGTTGTTAGAATCCCAGAATGGTTTGAGTCAGAAGGGACCTCTAAAAATCATCTAGTTTCACAATGCCAGCCTCCTGCAAGATGCAGAGGGAAGCTATCATTCTCTAGACAAAATGCAGGTGAGAGTCGGAACTTATGCACAGAGTAGCCTCCCTATCTGCTCATCACTGCTCTCCTTGATACTACTTCTCATTGCTACTACTAGGGATTTTCTCTTTGAATTTCTCCTTTTGAAATCAACCCATTTACAAACACTGACTGTTTAATTCTAGGTTATTTGAGCCTCTTTGAAGATACTTTGCAGCAATGAAAAAACAGCTCCTGTCTCCCCAGCTGCTTTTAAAACCACCACTCACAGCTGTCCCTGCCTTTCCTTGGCTGAGGATTTCTTCTTGCAATGTTTTTCTCCCTCGCGTAATTCTCTTCCCCAGGCTAACCCTTCTTAAACAGAACTTACTTGAGGGACTCTACCCAATTAGACATTTAAATAAATTAGGCTGATTGACAGGAAGATTAAGACTAGCATATTCTTGATTGCAGACACAAACAGCTGGAATAAATACCTGCCTCATAAGGACTTGCTCAGGCTTAATTTGTTAATGATTGTGAAGAGTTTTGAACACATGAAGTGCTGTACCGGCACTGTTATTCTCTCTGTTCATAGCAGTGGAGGCTTCACATTTGGACATGGCAAAAACAAGGACAAATGGAGACCCTGACCCAAGGCCACTGGGGACCCCAGCTGCAGGAGAGTACAGTGATGTCTGGCAGAGCTTTGCTCTACATCTCTGCTGCTCTGTGCTCACGAAACCTCTCTCACTCCTCTGCAGGATGGCAGCAGCCCCTGACCTCCAGACCTCACACCAGGCCTTTTCCCCACATTGCAACCATCCCACCATCAGATCAGCAAGGCAGGGTGTGAGTGTATTCTGGATCCCAGTTATTCTGTACCCTGCTCTCTAGAACCCTTCCCAGGAAGGAATTCAGGTTGGTTGTGGTCTTAAAGAAGTGCCGTTCACTAAGATATCGAGGCACTCACTCCTAATAAACAAGAGCTCAAGTTCATGAAGGCCTTTGAGGTTACCCAAAGGCAGCACTGGTATTATTAACAGCTAACACACACTTAGGAAATCTTCACATTGACAGAAAATGTCCACGCAACTCAGCGATGCAAAGGATCTCTTTCCAAAGAAGCATACATAAAGTGTCACCCTGAAAACCTAAATTTCTTTGGTTATATGAGGTTAAATACAGATTCACCTTTGCAAGTTGTATGCTAAAAAGACTACACCTGAAAATCAATAAAATAACTAAGTATATTAACTAATATACCAATGAAAACAAGTAGCTTTTTTCAGCCCCCACAGAACTGTCTTACTCAAATTGCAAACATGCATGCACACATGACCTGAAAAACTTTAAGTCTGGGACTCACAAAATATAGTTTGGACTTGTATTAAAAAAAATCCTCTTTTTATAATGTGTTTTTTAATTTTTTTTAAAATCCTACAACAAACCATTGTAGCTTGCCAGTAAGGAGGCTTCAGACTAAAAAAGAAAGCTGTCCAATCCTTACCCTTCCTCTGTCAGCCCATTTGACATTGAAAACAAATTGAACAACAGTCAGTCCTGGTGATTTACCTTGCCAGAATGAAGCTGCTGAATTCTTTGTCTGTTCACCTCCCAGAATCCCTTGTATAGGATCTGTCCAAAAGTTCACCCAAAGTACCCTCCTGATAAAGGCTGTTTAGTTCTTGGTAAAATTCATAGCAGTCCCATCACTGATTTATTAGAACAATGACCTGATGACACTATTTTTGCCAGCGCATTTTGAGTAAGATTGGGGATTTTTTCTGCTGTGTGGAGAATAATGCTGCCAGATAGCCCCAAAACCCAACACAACAGAGGGCACATGCAGAATTCAGCATTTTTATCATTAAAACACTTGTGTACACACACAAGGTGCGAATGTGAAAAGCCTCAAGCAATCATTATTTCCAGCTAAGCAAAAAAAAGTCTTCATCACCAGCTCTAATCCACTGAAACACAGGAATGCCCTCAGAAACACAAGCAGATCTTACAATTTCAAAACATATGTTTTGGAAAATGTTAATGAATCTTTGCTACTGGCAAGTACATAGGTACTAAGTTTAGCGTCATAGAAATACAACACTAAATGCTTCTGCGACGCGGTTTCGGGTTCCTGAGAGCAACCTGTGCTTTTGGGGCTCAGAGTACGCTTGCTAAATTGGCTGACAAAGAAAACAAAGAACGAGTCTTTGTGCAGAAATCACAGACCACTTTACCCACCCTTGAAGGGAGTCCAGTCCAAGTCAGTTCAGGACTGACTGTCTGTTGACACAGGTCAGTCTGTGAACAACAATCCACCGTCCAAGATTGGGCAGAGGTTAAATATGTGTGGACATATGCAGACAGGGTTAAATATGGGGGGGAAGGGGTGGATCTGATGGTCAAGGGCCAATGGGAACAAGTAAAAGTGGTGCAGAGGCGGGCCAACCAACTGGGAGAACCAATAGGGTAACAGGGGCGGAGTACTGCACCAAACCAGAGCCAATGGGGCTCAGGGGAAAGGAGAACATTCTAGGGGATATACAAATAAGGTAAACTGGGGCTGGACAGGGGTGGGACTACTCTACAAACAACTCAAGACATTAGCATGTGCCTGCACAGGCCCATGGGAGGGAGCCACTTCTCACTCTAACATTAGTGGGGTGTTTTTCCTTGGCAGCTTCTGCCTCTGCAGGAGAAGGGCATTATAGCTCTGGTGGCTAAACCCCTAGGCCTACACAACTGTTTCTTTTGTGTTTAGTGTCTGCTATGGACCTGTGATAAGCACTTAATAAAACATGGAAGCATAATTAATACAGTAATTGTGGTAAAAACATAAAATGGTCTTAACTAAAAAATGAAGCTAACTGTTGAAGTCCCCAGTCCTCAAAAAATCTGGTGAACCAGTTGTTGTTGCCTTCTGTCTGAATTTTTTCTTTGCTTGGTCTTTCAAGAATTGTGTGCTCTGGTGTATTGACTCACTGTGCAATGACAGATTGAAGCAACACATGCCTTCAAATTCTTGAAAGCCATGTCCGTGGGTGAGCAGCAGATAGTCTATGGCTGCTCTGTTCCGCAAGGTAGTGTGTCAAGTGGTCTCTTCATCGTTAAGCAGGTTTGTTAAAGCAACTGATGTAGCATTGGACTACTTGTTAATCCAGCACTGTAAATGGGTTAATTCCCTGAGAGCCTTTGCTGCAGCCACCCAAGGTAGAAAAATGGAGGCTGCAACTCTCTTGACATAACTCCAATTTTTAATTTGGTCATCACAATTTTCGTCGAACTTGTTAAGTGCTCTTTTTTGATGGCCTGATTTACCTTTCCAATCCTGAATCACAGTAATATTGGGAGTAAGGACAGCAAGATGTCCAATGCTACAGGGACCTCCCTTTAGGTATGTTGAAATCCCATTCCACGCTCGATCCCCACAAATAAGGAATTCACCCTTTGGCAACTTTT
>WAAG01014634.1:334-27335 GCA_013390105.1 Tichodroma muraria | reverse complement strand
TGTTACTATAAGTGGATTTGTTTTTCCTCCAGGAATAGTTTGTTGTGATAACAAACTCTTATTCCCAAGATTCTTTTCACATGGGAACTTGCAAACTACTTAGCTGCAGTTAGAAGTGACAGGCCAGCTATTAATTTAGCAGAGCAAGGCCTGATTTTATGAGGCCTTTCTTTCATAATTTCTCTACCTGTCTGCAACACACAGGTACCACAGAAACATCAGCAGGAGTTTGTCCCTCTGCCAAAGTACTTACCAGATAGATGGGTGCCAATACATGAACTCAGCCTCCAATGCACTTAGGAATGCACTGAAGTCATGCTGGTTAGGAGCAAGAACTATTTCACACATAATAACTCAGGAGAGCTGATTCTTCCCTGGCAATACCACATTATTGTCTTATTTCCTTTGCTCCTTGGTCACAAACTAAGAGAACTGACTAGAAATAGCCTGTCCAGAGGCCAAGTAGAAGAGTATTTCAAAAAAGAATAGTAGTTCTAATGACTGACATCTGAAAATCAGTATCTAGAGTACAAAATCTTTTTATTTAGTAAAGGAAAACTTCTCTAGATCTAAAAGTTGCTCTGTTCTTTCTTAACAGAACTATTCAGGACAATGAAGTCTGCATTGTATTTGTGTTTGTTGCTTCTTGGACTTCAAGCCCAGGGTCAACAGCAGGAACAACAAATACACCATACTCCAGAAGACCAGTCTCAGGCTGATGGTGAAAACTTGCCTTATGTCAAGCTAGCCCCCAGCAATGCTGACTTTGCATTTAAGCTTTACAAGCAGATCAGAGATGAGTTGGGCGACGGGAACATTTTCTTCTCTCCTTTGAGTATCTCCACTGCCTTTACAATGCTCACCCTGGGGGCCAGATCAAACACCCTCAGAGAGCTGTACAAAGGCCTTGCCTTCAACCTGACACAGATGGAGGAGCAGGAGATTCACGAGGGATTTCAGCGTATCCTCCAGCTGCTGAATGACCCTCACCGAGAAGTCCAGCTGAACATGGGCAATGCCCTGTTCGTAGACAACCAGGTGGAATTGCTTCAAAACTTCTTGGATCGTGTCACAAATTTTTATTATGCTGAAGTTGTTTCTAGCAACTTCCAGAATCCTCCAGAGGCTACAAGGGAAATCAATAAGTACATGGAAACAAAAACACATGGCAAAATTGTTGATTTAGTCAAGAGTCTGGATCCAGAAACCACAATGGTTCTCGTTAACTACATTTTCTTTAGAGGTGAGTGATAGACTTGGGTAGCAGCTATACAAATAAGCTTGGGAAGTCCTAAGAAACAAAACTTATTCACATTGTGAACACAACCCATCATCTAATTTAAAACACATCTTTCTATTTTTAAACTACACAGGAAAATATTTGAAAGACAGGTATGAAAAATCATTTTATGCATGAGAAATTTAAAAAAGAATGAAAAAATAAAAGAACCAGCAGAAGTACTGATCAATATCATATAAATTTTAAACCAGATTCAGAGCTGAAGACACTCAGAACTTATGATCATTTATTGAAAGGCACAGGTGCTTGGCTATGCAGGACATAGTCAAAAACAGATTGAATGAAAGGAATAAGCCTGAAGCTTGCATAGTTGGCGTCTGTGAAAGATTAACCATGATCTGAACAAGCAAAGGCTCATCTCTTTTCCACTGCAAGCCTCAACCTATACTTTTCTTGTGTGATTTTTATTAAAACCATTGAAAAGAGGTGAAGCTTTTTTCCCATGGCCAGGGAACAAGCATCCTGAAATTGAGATAGGCTTGTTGTCCCTACAGTTCAAGTATATTATTTTAGGCATCAATTAACATGACATGTCTTTATTAGTCCCTTTTTCTTTTCAATTCTATACTCATTCTTTTTTTCAAAGGCTCCTGGGAAAGACCTTTCAACAGTTTCAACACGAGAGAGGATGACTTCTTTTTGGATGCCAAGAATTCTGTTAAGGTCAAAATGATGCATCAAAACAAGCGCTTTAATATCCACAGGGATGAGAATTTGTCATGCTGGGTAGTAGAAATCCCATACAAAGGAAATGTTACTTCATTGTTTGTTCTGCCCGATCAAGGGACAATGAAACAGGTGGAAGATGCTCTGCTAAAAGAAACAGTGTCTTACTGGTTGAGATCACTTGAAAAAAGGTAATATTTTAACTGTGGCTTTGTTTAAATATTGAACAGGCCAAAAATACACATCCAGGAAAGGCACCATGATGAGCTGCTAAGTACAGCTCTGAGGAACAATCAGCTTCTTTAACTCAGACAAGCTATCATGTGATTTAATACTAAAGGGGAACCCTCTCAGCTCCTCCAGTCACAGCTCCCAGTTGTGAGGATCCTGCACACAGGTAGATTGCCCTCAGGAACCTGCCTTCAGTAGGAGGAATCCAGTTAAAAAGAAAATACAATTTCTTTTTCTCCAGTCTGGATGATACTTTCCAGTCAGCCACTTTCAGAGTGACTTTTTAGAGTCATTACTCTACCCCTGCACCATGGATCAGACTGTGGCTGGTGGGACAGGTACCTCAGTTTCTGCTTCTCTAACGAGATTTACCACTGTCTTAGAAAGCAAAGCCTTAGCTCCATGGGTATTTGGGACAGATATATACCTGCAACAGACTACTACTTTAAGGGATCTTGCAATAACAAACTTACATTTTTATTTATTTTTGAAAGAAACATCTACTTGGATCTTCCAAAATTCTCTGTCTCCGGCTCCTATGATGTTAAGAGCCTGTTTAAGAAAATGGGCGTGACAGAGGTGTTCAGTGATCAGGCTGATCTCTCTGGAGTGGCAAAAAATCTTCTTCTGAAGGTTTCCAAAGTAAGTATGCAAGCAGGGATGGTAACCAAGAGATTTTTCTGCCTTGTTTGTATGCAGGTTTAATCCTACGAATAGGATGATCCTACCCCTGGCATGTAGCCATTGCTGAATGATGGTAATGAAGGAAAGGGTTAGGCATTAAGCTGCAGTTGTTCTACAGTTTAATTTTTTTACTGCACAGGGATCCTACAAACATAGCTGAAAGTCCCTGAAGAAGAAAACAACTGGAAAGCATAGCAGGAATAATTTCACAAAAAGATGGTGTTAAAGAAGTAATGCATGACAAAAATCATAATTATGACATTAGTCTGGAAATAGTCATTTTACACTATGTATACACCTTTCATTATTAAATTGTCTGAGCACTTCAGAATTTATATGGACAATAGGCTTGTGGGACAGGGGTAGCTCCATTTCACAAACAAGAAATGAGTACGCAGATAAACAAAATGATTTCTCTAGAGTCCCAAGGAGTACGTACCTTGTGTCACAAGGGAGGTGAGCCTTCCCTCTATTCTTCACTTGTGAGACTACCTCTGGAGTTCAACACATCCAGTTTGGGGCTCCCATAAGGAGCATGTGGACACCCTGGAGCAGAGTGAGTCCAGTGGAGGGTGACCAGGATGGCTGTGTGGCTGGAGCACTGGATGTACGAGGAGAGGCTGGGAGAGCCAGAGTTGCCAGTCAGGAGAAGGCAGGGTGAAGGGAGGGTTCTTAGCACGAGCTACAGATATTTGTTAGAAAGGTGCAGACAAGATGGACACAGACTACTCTTGCAGATGAACTGTGATACATCAAAGAGCAGCACACAAAAGGTAGAAAGTAGAATATTCTGATTGGGTATTATGTAAAAAATTCAACATGAGAGTGATCAAAAACTAGTATGGGTTACTTATGAAATTTCTGTCCTTGGAAATACTCAAATCCTGACTGGATTAGATCCTGAATAACCTCATCTGGTGCCAGAAGTGACACAGTGCAGGGGGATTTTTTATGGCCATTTTATGGGTGGCATTTTATGGCCAGTAGAGGTCCTTTCATCATATATTATTTGTGATTCCTCACATTCCTCCCTATGTCTTGTGGAAACACCTGGATTGTAGATATGGGACTGATGACTGGAAAGCCAAGTAAAGTGGTGAAGAGTAAGCAGAGATTCACGAGAGGAAATTTTAGGTGTGTTCTAGACAATGAAGGAAGAAAACAGAGAGCTGTCTAAAACCAATGAAATAGCTCATGTGAATTCCTAAATACAAATTTGCTATACCTACCACAGAAAGCCCCAAATAATCTTATCTGTGGGCTGTGTTACAGAAAGACACTCTATAAAGCTTGTCGCTATTGTTTTTGCAGAGAGAATTATTTTGCTTACACAGAAATTGATGCAAAATGAAAAATTTCTTTTGTGTTCAGTATTAAGGAGAAAAATCTTACTCTGAGAAACAACCGAGTACTAAATATCCTCTATGTTGCTTAGTCTCTGCAAGTAGGCTTGTTTGACTCTGACTGTTGAAGAAAACTTTTCCTGAACTCAGAGCAAACTTTGCCTGTCTTGGAAAGGCTGGACACTAGTACTTTCTTCACACCAGTTCTACATTCATTCTGTGTTTTCTTTTACGAATTACCTTCTCACAGTGTTAAAGCAAGCAAATTTGCCCCCAGCTGCTTCTCTCTCTTCTGCACCTGGATTATCTCTGAAAATTTTTGAATTTTTTAATGAATATTTCTGAAATATTCTCTAGAAAATCTCTGTTTTCCTTGCAGGCAATTCACAAGGCCACGGTGGATGTTAGAGAGAATGGCACAGAGGCTGCTGCAGTGACTGTGATGGAAATAGTACCAATGAGCCTACCGTTTCCTGCTCCTCATCACATCACCTTCAACAGGCCCTTCCTGATGATGGTTATCGACAAAACCACCGATGGCCTGCTCTTCCTGGGGAAAATTGCGAACCCAACTGCTAAGGAAGACTAGGCCAGAGCACTTGTACTCTCCAGTGCAGAGAGGAAAGAGCTTGTGCACATCCCAGGAATTTCTTTGCAAAGTAGGACTAGAACTGATCTGATGCATAATTAACAAATAAATAAATCTTCTGTCAAGTTCTTCTTTACTTCAAAACAGACATTTGGGTACAAATATTATAGGCCATTTTTACAAAATTCCTCAGCCCAAGTAGGCAGCCATGGGATCTTCAGCAGATATACATTTTCTGTGTAGTTATCATGGTGTCAGGGTTTTGGGTATGCAGATACAACTTCCTGCTGTTGGCTGAGAAACATCCTGTGTCTCCCATTTCCTGTCCTCGCCTCACAAACCACAAATCTGTTCCTTTCAGCTGGGGAGCCCTTCTTTCCCTCCCTCTCATTCCACCATGAATCCCAGGAGAAGTCTCCTTCATCTCTGAAGTCCTTCCAGGGGAAGGAAACAGAGACACAGTTGTTATAACTTTCCTCTCCTAGATGGTGGATGTTCCTTGGTAAAGAATAATCCTTTTCCTTCTAGCTTGACAACTGACTTATCCCAGCTTCAAACCTTGCTCCCTTCTGCACTTCTCACTGTTTGCTCCAGAATAAGGGGCCCAACATTTCTGGCAAGGCAAGAATTTAGCTTTTGTATCAGTGAAAGCTGCACATCATTGCACAAATTATCATCTTTAATGGTCTTATGCGTGCACAGTAAAGCATGGGATCCCTAGGAGAACTGGATGTGGCAAAACCCATCCTCTGGTTCCAGAAACTAGTGACAGCAGCTGGAGGTCATGTCTGTTTTTCATATGCCAGCTGATCACGTTGACCTCCACTTGCTTCAGCAACCTCAGGCTGCTGAGCGCCTCCAAGAGGATTCTCTCAATTAAGCTGATGTTCAAGGTGCAGAAAGGTGACTTGGGCACCTTCCTGAGTGCTGAGTAGGCAGAAGCCAACATTACCAACAGCACCATGTGAAGGGAAAATCGTGCTTCAGCAATTTCATTTACTGGCAATTAAAAATAGAGTAGGATAGTAGTGAAGACATAGTTGAAAACACCTTCCCCCCAACCCCTTCCTTCTTCCAGGTTCAATTTCACTCCTAACTCCTCTACTCCTCTCTCTGAGTGGTGCAGGAAAGCAGACACAGGGGCAGGGGAGTTGTGGTCAGTTTATATTGCTTCATTTCAGACACTCCTACCTTTTTTTGATCTTTCTCTGCTCCAGCATGATGACAGTTGACAGTCCTTCAGGAACTGCTCTGGCATGGATCTTTCCTGCAGGATCCAATCTATCAGGAACAGACTGCTCCAGTGTGGTCTTCTCTCCATGGGGTTGCAGGTCCTGCCGGGACCCTGCTCCAGGGCAAGCTCTCCACGAGCTGCCACTTCCTTCTCAGACACATCCACTTGCTCTAGCATGGGGTCCTCAAGTAGTGTGGGTTTCTGCTCCACCATAGTCCTCCATGGGCTGCACCTAGGGGCACAGCTACCTCACCACGGGCTTCTCCAGGGGCTGCAGGGCAATCTCTGCTCCAGAGTCTGGAGCACCGCCTGCCCCTTCTTCTGCATTGACCTGTACGTCTGTGGGGCTGCTCCTCTCACTTGTTATTTTAGTCTTCCCACCTCACAGAGCTGCTACACAACGTGTTTTCCTTTTTCCCAAATGCATTCCCCAGAGGCGCCACCATCTTGGCTGTGGGGCTGAGCTGAGTTCTGTGGTGGGTCTGTTGGAGCCCTCTGGAATGGGCTGGAACTGGCTGTGTCCAGCACAGGACAGCCCCGACCTCTCCTCACAGAGGCTGCTGCCCTGCAGCCCCCTCTGCAGCACCTCTGCACAAACACCAGATACACAGGACCCAGTCCTCAGCTGGGGTTCACAATGGGTAATGCCTTTTAATGGATGGGCAGAACACCTTCATGGTGCTAATGAACTGTCAGGAGCTCCTTCACAGTGCCCTCTCAGCATCAACAGCTGGAGAGCACTTCTCCAACACAGCCTGAGCTGAGCCTCAGGATAGCTCAGGACACTGCTTCCTCCCTGGGTTTCCAGCCTCAGCTCTGCCCTCCTCCTTAGGAGGAGCTGGAATCAAAGAGTCCACTGAGGGGGCCTGGGGCTCCCTGACACTGCTGGAGGGCTTTAGCTTCTGCTAGGCTGGGTCAGAGCTGCTAAATGCTTCTGCAATGTGATTTGGTTTGGGAGAGCCCTGGCAGGTCATATGGTGGAGAGAAAACCATAGTGTGCATTTTTGCAGTGAGATAATAAAGCCTTTCATGTGAGCAAGCACAGACCTTTCCATAGTCTTATGGGAAAAAAAACCCCATCTTCTAGCCAACCCATTCACACAGACCTAGACTTCCTTAATGCAAAATATTTCCTCTATAATCATCCCCTTGTATCCCCCATCTCCAGATTTTAAAGAAAGAAAACTAGCAATGCTCCATGGAAAATTTGAGTCAGCTATACCTGTCTAACACATTTTCTCTCTCAGGAAAATAAAATCGTTTCAGCATTGCTTGAAGGGGCAAACATCTGTTGTTGGAGGAAAGCCAAGGATTTTAGTTTTGCACAGGGCTTCCAAGCTACAAGTCTCTTCATCCACAGCTACTAATACAGCTTGCTCAGTCATTGCTCCTCTGCTTTGGGAGTGGTGAGGTTTAGGGGAGCAGTTAACTGTGTGCTACTTGAGACATGTTAAAGGGAAGGCAAGAATGAAAGTAAATAGGAAACTGTTCATACTGTCTCGTTTCTTCCCTTCCCCTCTGCTCAACTCTGCAAAATGAAACCCAGGAACAACCCCAGTTTTATTGTTTACTAGAAAATAATAGATAACTGAAATAGAAACCTTTGTAAAAATTCTTAATTATCCTCTTATCAGAACTATGAGATTTTCTTGTGGAAAACAGTGCAAGTTCACTTGGTGTCTAAAGGTTAAATGCAGTTTTTTGAGGGTGGAAAAATTATTTTAGCTGAGAGGATAGTTCCCAGCTATGCTTTTGTAACTTCTCTGCAACTGCAAATAAGAACAATTAAAAAAAAAAAAGAGTTTTAAAAGGCAGACCAGTGATTTCTCAAATAAGCAGTTAAGCTCAAAGACTTGGTTGGAAACTTAGATAGATTTTTGAAAGGAGTTTAGCATTGGAAGAGAACAGGAGTGTTGAGCTGATTTGCTCAGTTATTTTAGCTCCATGGTAGAGCTAGGGGGAGTATAGCAAGAAAGCATACCAGAAGTATACCAGAAAAAGTGAAAGCTTTACAGATGTTCAGAAAGTCTGCCTTAAAACCAAAGGAAACACATTGGCCCATCTGTAGATACCCTGAATCAGCTCTGTCTGAAACTGAAATTCTACCAAGAGGAAAACATACCACCTTGAGCCAAGATAACTCCAGCAGTCTGAGAAACTTCATATTTTCAGGAGCAACATGGAAAGAAGAGAAGTGGAAGAGTAAAATCACTCTGAAGAGTACAAGGAATTGGCCACACTTCAACATAGTCATGCCCCTCATACTTCAGACATACTGACCCAAGGGAGAGAAAATGTGGGGCCAGCACATGGAGTAGACTGTCCATGTCTTGTGGCTCAGTGTTAATCAAGGATAACTAGCCTCCCTTCATCCTCCACCAGCACAGCACCTACAGATAACTAGTTAAAATCACACGGATATGCATTTTGAGCCTTGATGATTTCCCTTTTTAACTAAAAAGTAGCATCTACTCCTACCATACTGGAATATTTGGCATACGGGATGCACAATGAGGGGTAAAACTAGAGTGCATTAACTTTGCAATGTTTGACCTCCATTTTGCACAGATTTTAACAGACAGGTCTCTCTGTGCCTTCATTAGTCATCTGTCTCTGATGCTTTTGGTGTCAGGGCCCTACCTGAGAAAAAATGCATTTCTGAAGTGTTTAGAGACAGCAGTACTGTAGCTGAAGTCACAGGAGTCCTGACCTAAAACTCCCCACAGTCAGCCCTAAGTGGGGATGGAGATTATCTGAGCAGTGCTTTTGTTTTTTATTTCCAAACAGTCTGACCTGACATTCAGCAAAATTAAGGCTTTTGAGAAGCAATAATGTTGTAGGCAGCAAGCTGTCATATTTGAAAAGTAACATATTGTACTTCAAAGTTACTGTGAACTCTCTTGGTTTGTCTGAAATGCACCTATTGAAATAAGAACCATAAATAGCTACCAAATCAGAAAAAGTCTGAAAGAAAACCACCATGATTTGCCCTCTGCTAAGATAAAATCATATATTAAAAATGTACTAGAACAGCTTGTTATATTGGATCCTTTTTCTGCTCTAGGTCTCTTCAAGCCCCTCTTCTTTTTTTTTTTTTTTGGTAGGGTTGAAGTGCCTTCCAGTTCACTAAAGTATTACTTTTGCAACTGCCTTGCAAGGAAGGAAATGCATCTGGGGATCTCTTTCAGGTCTATGCATTAAAGGAATTCCACAAGATTGTGGAGAAGTCCAATGCCCTTGACTTCCTTGGTCAGAGAACCAGGTACTGCTACCCCACTTGGCATGCATTATTTCTAGTAAATCTGGAGCTCCTTGATGACTGAGAATTCAAGCAAAGACTTTTTCATGAGCCCTTGGGAGAACTGCTGGCATAGCCAATATCCATTACATGCACAATCATGTGGGAATTCTTGCCATCTCTATTTCTTTGAAGAGATGCCAGTACAGGCAGTATTAAAGGGGCACATCAGGTTTTTAGTCTTTTAAGACTGTTAACTCTTGCTAGCTGTGTTAATGTTTTCTATGAAAATTGTTAGTCCTCATTTGTAAATGTGTGAGTCATTAGGCAAGTACATCACATTTACATCAAAATTTTGCATGCCTACATGCTGTGTGGATGTCAATGGGAGCTGTAGCCAGCTGTATTGATTGTGTGTACTGCAGGTAGGATTGATTTTAACCTTTAAATATGGCACTGAAAAAGCAAACAGAAAACCACAGCTTCTGTCTAATTCAGGAATACAGCAGTTCCTTCCAAATCTCTGCAGGGTCTGTGGCACTCGCTTGTGTACAGCACATTTACACAGCCCTTTGTTCAACTCTTATTCAAGAATGAAGTGCCCAAAACTGAGCACCATCTATTCTGTTCTGTGAGGGACATTCTGCAACCCTGGACATTCACCTTAAGACCTAAAAAAATCAGTATCTGGAGTGCTGTAATAGTGTTGTGGAATTCCAGAAAGTGGTCAAGCTGACCCTAATAGAGCAGTTCATGGAAGAACCAGGTCCCCAAAACAGCAGATGGCTTTAGGTCAAGACTGAGATGCAGATTTCCTTGCTGAGGTCCACATGTGCACATGGATGTGAAAGTGAGAAAGCAGTATCAGGATTCCTTCTCTCTGAGAGCATCAATTTCAAACAATTTAATTTCCCATCTTGAAGGCTCTCTGGTGTGAGAAATTTTTGTAGCCTGTAAGGGTTGTAGGTGGTGAATAGGTTGTGTGAAAGTCCTCTCATAACTTTTAAATTAGTTGGATGATATCAAAAATTCCAAACTAAAAAAACCCAACCAACTATCTTAAATTAAATTCTGAGCGCTTGTCACTTTCCCATCTACGTCCGTAGATGCAGTCCCTGTGCTATTACAGAAGGAAAGTAAATTAGATAAAAGCTAAACATGAGCCAGCTCTCTGACTCAGCCATTGAACCACATGTTGTAAGGATTCAAGGGAAGAATTCTCAGTTGTACCAAGAAAAGAGAGGGTTTATTAGTTTCTACAGGTTTCCAAAAATGAGACAGCTTGATCTGGAACTGATCTGAAACTCATGCAAGGGCCTCAGCAAAATTACAGAAACAACTAGAAAAACAACTTAGAGAATTTGCTTTCCTAAAACTGCAGACGTAAAGAAAATAATTTTCCATGCCTTTCACCAGAAATATTATTAGCTAGTAAAACTTTCAGAGCACCAGTAATTATGAGTACTGCTTGGTGAATCTAGCCATCTGGTTGCAGGATAAATATGCCATTGCAGAAATAAGATTTCTGTGGTCAAGAAAACCCTAAAACAAACCTGGCTAAACAGAGGTTCATTGAATATTTCCTAATGATTCCTCTTTTTCTTCGTTTAGCTTCATTTTCCACTGTTTCTCAAAGGTCTCATGAACAAAGAATTTCATTATAAAATTACCCAGGATCATGGCAAAATATCAGTTAAAGCCCAAATGAAGACCAAACTAAGTAAATATTATAGTTAGCCTCATAAGCACTGAGTGGCTGCCTGCCTGGGTGGTGAAATCCCATAGACATAGTAAATCTCTTGTTTATCTTACAGAAATGAAAATGTAGGAGGAATAGAAGGCCCTTTGGAATTACATGCTATAAAAAACACTGAAAAAATTCACTGGAATACAAATTTTTATTGGTTGCTGTGTTTACATACACTAGAGGCCAGAAGAGGACAAATGCCTTAGCTATTCAAATGTAGTCTGGTCTCTTGTTTTTCATACAATACTACAAGGGCAACACATTACTCACTCTTCTTGGAAAAGCCCCTTTTGCTTCTAAAGGTCTGCTCTGAAAGGGAGAAGTCCTTCTTCCCTAGTTTTACTCCAAGTAAATAGCATATAATTACTGAATGGCATATACAGAAAGGAAGCTTTTTCTTCTGGGGATGTTTTTGCCCTTGTGCTCTGACATCAAGGTTTAGATTTCCCTCAAAGGTGGTAACTTCAGCATCTTGCATAGTTGGTGGGAAAGACCAGGGTGAACCATTCTTTCAGCATTTTCCCCAGAGTGGTCATGTCTAAGGAGCCATTATACCCCAACTGAAATAAGACAATTTCCCTCTCTTCTTACCAGAGCAGAGCCTAATAATTCCTACTCCACTTTGGAAAACTATAAATCCCTACTTAACTCCTTCAACACTCTAAGGAGCAATTCAATTGTGAAATAGTAGTGTTTGGGGGGCTGTGTTCAAGAGAAATTTTGAAGGAATAGTCAGAGAGAATATCTTAAAATAAGTTTGTGAATCAGTGAATAAGGGATAAAAAAGTAATTGTCTGGCAGTGCAAACTGAAATTACCATAACAGGTGAATAAAAAGTGGGAGTTGACCTCTTCATACCAAATAGGAGACGATAGAAGAGGTCAGAGTTTGCAAAGCGTTTGGAAACAAAAAGCAATCACTAGTGCAGAAATCACAAAGAAAAGCCAGTGAAATCTTCAAAGGGTAAAAACACCCCTTAGGTCTGAACACGTAAAAATGTGAAGCCCTGGCAAAAAGACATGTGACCCTCACATTCTGTAGATTTACTCATTTTCACAACAGCCTGGCTGCTGGCTCCCAGAGGCAATGCCAGCCTCGGCTCCAGAGGGGCTGACAAATGTCACCAAAGCAGCGAGCGTTGTAGCGTGGTGGTCAGGACTGGAAATACACGGCTGTGTGTGGTAGATCACATTGTTAAGACAACTGAACTCACAATTATTCCTGCACATGGACACCCAGGTTTCCCAGTCACGTACTGGATCACTCTAATTAACCACTCCGTGTTCTCCTAACAGAGTATCTGGTATAACACTCTTTACACTGCACTGTGTTCTTAACCAGTAAGTACCATCCTGGCTAGCAGTTACCGTGCCTGCTCCTCTGGGCTGGTCTTCCTCAGCTGGTCTCCAAGAGTTTTTACTCTTGCAGATAGACCATCCAGACCTTGCACATAGTTTTTCTCTCTTAATTCTGGGCTGTTTTCTTGAAGTCTTCATCATGCTGAGCCCTAAGAGATATAGGAAGCAAAATTTTAGGGAAGTTTTAGAGTGGGCATAGTCAGACTAAGTAACTCTAGCAATATTCAGCGTACTAAACATCTTCATTTATCAATATACCAGTTAGAGGCTTCCTATTTAGCCTTAACTGAAGAGCATCTCATGACACCTTTGGTCTAAAGGCTTAATTAATCTTAAAACCACAAACTAGGAAGTTATTCGACACTCAGAAAATAAAATAGGCATGATTTCTATTTGTGATCAGCTTAGTGTCTGTTGTTAGGTTAATTCAAAGTACCACATAAAGTATGGCTTCAACTTTATAATTATTATTTTAATTAATCCTAGTATTTCTCTGTATTTGGAAATGTAACTGACTGAAATATTCTCTTTCAAGTTATCAGACATGGGGAAGAGAATAAAAGTGACACAGCTTCAAAGGAGAGGTTGATTTTTCAAGCATGAAATGAAATTTACAAAAGATGTTTCAAGAAGAAATGTTTCATCTGTCACATGCAACTAGCACTATAACTTGTCAGGATTTATGAAGAAAACAACGTTATTTGATATGTCTGAATTTGGAACCATCCTGCTGTTGGCTTTCCTCTGAAGGACTTTGAATCAGAAAAGCAGGGGAAGGAGAGTATTTGCTACATCCTACCAGCCTTTTGCTAGAGAAGCTCTGTGAAAATCCCTTTGCCCTTCATTTCTGGCATGAAGCTTAGGAGACAGTAAGAAACAGCAGAGCCACTGGGACCCAGGAGCACTCAGTGTTGTTTTTCTCTCTTGTGCTGGCATGCAGCTGTGCCCAGAAGAGCAATGTTGTCACTGCTTGCTCTACAGCTACTGTATAAACTTTATTTGCTGTTTAATGTATAACAGTGTGTTCACTGTGTAAGCCTGTTCAAACAATATAAAGGCAGTACAAAAAGCAATAAAGGTCAGATGAATGTGATGGGGTCCTTCTGAAAGTGCCACGGATACCATTAGATTTTCGTAGCTAAGGACATTAAACTCACATTAGCTATCCATGTCACAGATTAACTCACTCAATTAATTAATTCATGCCCAGCTGATGAAACTCATTAGGGCAATGACAGTCTACTCTGTACAAAGAAGTTCCTCTTTAGCCAACTAAGAAGGCAGATGACATTTTCACTATCATGAAGATGATTTTTAAATTAAAATTATAAACTTTTAAAGAAAGCAATAGGGCAAACATGGATCACTGAGCACAGATTGTAGAAAGATGTAGGATTTTTGGGAAGGTCTAATTCCCATCATTAGTAGATAACTAGGGTATCTACTTCTTTGGTACCGAGATGGTTTACACAGACTTCAGCTGGCCAGAACAGAGGCATTCATGTAGCACAAACTAGATCCAGGAAGTCTCATAGCAGAAAACTTGAAGAGAGAATCAGGAAACTCAAAAGCAAATCTGCAGCTTCCAATGAATGGACGTCCTCCCTCCGGCTGTTTTGGGGTCAGAGTGCAGGGGACTGAGGGGCATGAAAGAATTTGTACTGATGTGGAAAATTATGATCAGGGCCTTTTCTGTGAAGGTGACTGAGATCTGGGGAGGGAAAGGAGGGGCAGAGGCAAGACGGAAATGTTTAAGGGGTAAAGATGCTTTGCCATGTCTGAGACCATTTAACCCTTCCCAGGAAGACCATCTGACACTGCAGGGGCAGGTAAGGGAGAAGAGAGTTTCTTCCCCTGGGACACCTTCCTAAGATTTCTGGTGCAGCTAAAGACTCCTGCCACAGTGCAGCTTTCACCCACTGCCTATCTGCCTAAAGTCACACACACAGATGCACACACTGCTCTTAATACTTCCTCACTGGGTTCAGACCCACCAGCTAAATCAATCTTCCTTCTGACCACATGTCCCTGCTCCCTTCTTATGCCTAGCTTGGAAGTATCCACCCTAAAGCCCCATCCTCTTCAGGATGAAAAAGAAATCTGCTTAGCAATAGCTTCATTTTTTCTGGAAGAATGATGCATATAAATATCCACTTTCCACTCTCAATTTCTTTCATCATGTATTACCTGAATTTTGGATCACAAGCTGAGAAGAATTGAGAACATATGGCATTCCTGCCTGTATATAAACTCATGATACACACAAGGCACTGCCAAGACAAAAGCCTTGACAGATTATGTGATTGTTGCATAGGGACACCTGGTCCTACACTGGTAGCTGCTTCCTTTACTGTTGTTATCTGATCACCTGTAGGTAGCTTCCCATTTTGTGCAGCTCCATGTAACCCTTTTACTGCGGGAATAATTATCTGCATTTGGACCCAGAGTCCTTCACGATCACCTTTGCCTAAAGAAGCTACTATTCCCAGTACCTGTGCAGTAGTGTGCTGAGTGGTCAAAACATGGAATATCTGGATAGCCGATCTGCAAATATTAAAGAACAGAGAGAAAATAAGAAAGAACAGAGGGAACCCTCACTGGCGTCACAACATGTCGGAACAAACACATGTAAATTCCTGATGGAGTTCAAGGTGAAAAGGTTGACTTTGTGGTAGCCTCAATACTTGTAAATAATACTAGGATGTTGCACTTTGCAATTATTCTTTACATCTTGTGCTTCTGGTGGGGAATAGAGTCCAGGTAAGCAAATGGGACCTACAGGAGAAAGAGGGGTTTGTAGCCAACAGGTTAGAAGCCAGATAAGATGTAGGTTGCCAGATAAGAAGGCTCAAGAGGTCCAACATGCTTTTACTACAAGGGCAAGGCAGCACTGCATGAATTACAGTTCCACTGGTCCTTCCCTTTCTCTCTGCTCACAACTCACCAACTGCAGGAGCACTACCAGCTGGTTATTGCCCGGGATGACATGGGAACTGTAAAAAAGTGCCATGTTTCGTGTCTAAGGGCAACAAAGGATATAAATTACATGTTTTAGACACCTACAGATTCCACACGGCAGTCCACCATCTTACAGGCTATCTCTGGTTTCTTGTTGGTTTTCTTCCATTTCAGTTTTACTGGAAATTCCCCTCCTTGATCCTAACCAGAAACACAGCCTTGTTCCTGCACTGTTTTTTTCCAAATGTGAATTTAATTCACTGAGCAAACAACTGCACATTTCACATTACTAGATCACCTGCCTCTGCTTATATTGCCTGAGTCCAAAAGACACAGGGCCTCCTCTGACTGACTGAGGTGATTGAATTCCATCTCGTAGCTGGGACCAGCTGCTCTCTCACACCCATCAATATTGTTCTCCTTAAACACATCTGGAGATAAAAAAAAACCAAAGCGCAAACAAGTTTCGTAAGAACACTATTAAAAAAATTTCATAGCAAATGATTACTACAATATTACATGCATCAGTTGTGTCAACTAGTCCTTGTACTTTCATGGCATTCGGGAGTTTCAGTCACCAGAAGCAGGACTCAGTTCTGCTGAAATGAGTGTGCGTGGGATGGGAGCCTTTCCCCTTGGAGGCAGGTTGGTGCCTGTACATAGTCCTCCACACCCTTCCCTAACTCCCACTGGTCTCATCCCCAGATCTGCTCCTGAGTGAATGGAACACCATGTCAGAGAAGTTCCAACAACAAGTTTCAGATTTGCCCTTTGGATGAAAAACATTGTCAGAAAACCACTTTTCATTTTCTGAGTAAATGAGCTGAAAGTTTCTCCAGTAGAGAAGTAGGTTTTGTCTGACCCCAGCTGAAAAGCAGCAAATTACCCAGCTGAGTGAGGTATTGTATGAGTCAGACAACATTTTAAAGAAGCTTCTAAAATACCGTTCCAGTTCAGAAAATATCAAAATTAAATGCTTTACTTTTTTGATTCTAAAAAGTATTTGGGAAGAAACTATTCAGCAGATTCAGCAAAGGCTCCAGAAGTTGCTCTAGGCGACCTGACATAACATGTCTGGATGAAGATGAGTTTTGACAGGAGTATTTCACCCTGTCAGAAGCTCTTCCCTCTTCACTATGCAGCTGACCTTCCCCAAACTAGAAATTCTCCTGGCCTTTGAGAAAAAAGAAATGCAGGCAATATCTACATTATTTGCTGTTCCTCAGGAATGATTATCTGTCCCTGATCTGGTCAATGTTTATGATAGAGTCTGGGTTTATAACACTGTTCAACAGCTGAAAGAATAAGAAGGACAGGACAGACTCTGTGCATTGGAGATAATTGAATAGAGCAGGAATAAATATCTCCCCAAAATGGTCATATTTAGAAACAGACTGAGCATCAGATCTTTCACAAACTGAAACCTTCAGAGCCCCAAAAACCTGGCTTTTCCTTTTAATTTTTCGTCTCCAGTCACCTCCATGGCCACCATTTCCCAAAAGCTGGGTGAGATTCTGAGGAGTAATAAAGAAGGTAGAAAGTAAAAATAAAACCATACAAGTCTTCTCATTACAAGCAAAACAATACTAGCAATGAAATTTGGCATGAAAATGTATTTTTACTGTGTAAGAGATATTTCAAAACCATTTTTCTTCACCAAAAGACACAGGATAACTCCTGTCTGCTAATATCAGTGCACTGTTTGGGCAAATTGTGCTCGATGTTATCTGTATATGCCCAGGTTACTTGTGGTGATGGTCAAGACTAGCTGGTTCTGTTTGCTACATGTCCACGATCACCACCATGTAAATAGTTGCAAAGTATACTCAATGTCAGCTAAAAACGGAGCTAAATCAATGCTGAATTTGCACAACTGCCTGTTTAAGTATTAGGAAATACAGACATTCATGTGGCACTGACAAGACTGACATCTCAAGACCCTCTCTGCAGATATCTTTATATTTTCCTTCAGGAAAGGCACCTTGTTGAAAAAAATGCTGGGTATTGCCTCTTTCAAATATATGAATATCAGTGTTTGGAAGTAAGACTGAGGCCTCAGAGTTTTACCACTGGAGAAATGTAATATCAAATCAGTGTCAGTGGAGCAGGACTTCACCAGTCCCATCTTTCACCAAAAAGCACGGCACAGCCACCTTCACCCTGGCATTTCCTAACTGCAGGAGTTTGCAGTTAATGTGTCCCGCTGAGGCACCTGCCTTGTGACAGCCCTTCCAAAAGTTCCAGGTTTTATCACCTGCAGTATCCCATTTCTGAGGTGTCTAAGTGCATAATAATCACTACATATGGTGGAAGAGACCAAAAAAATGAGATTCTGGGGCAAGAGAAGACAGTGCAAATGCTAGAGCAATCAGCCTAACACACAGGAGATGTTAGACTTACGGGGTTTAAAATCAAGGTAAATAATACACTAGTTTTCAGTCTGCTGGGTATTTGTGTGTCTCCAATTTCTGTAAATCTCCAATTTCCTAATCATTCCAGAGAAATCTAAAGGTATCTGAGCAGAGCTGATGTGCTTTTTAAGGGGAGATTTGAAAGCAGAAAGCATTTCCACAAGACATGTACAGAAGTTAATAACCCCTGAGCAGCTTCCAGAGTTTAAATCTCTTATGGACCATGTCTCATAGCTCAGGGTAAGACGTGTGCAGACATTTTAAACCAGCAGTAACCTAGGACCTTCCTTTGGTGAAAGAAGCAACCATTACCAAAATAAAGATCTCACACTAAGTATGTTCAGACCACATAGTTCTAGAGCATAGAAGCAACAGGTTCACTGAATCTTCCTCTTTCCTATGGTTCTCCATAGGGAGCAATTGCAAACAGACACAAAGAAGAGGGAGATTTGTCCACATAAAAGGTAAAGAACTATCAACATTTGTTCTCAGACCCACTCACATATATTGTGTATCTATGGCTCAAGAAAGATGAACATAAATCTATTCAATAATAAATGTATATGTGCAAGAAAATGAGTGTGTATTTGAACGTTTTGCAAACGGTGTTCTCCTGAGCTAAAGGATTTTATCACTAATCAGAGATAGCTCTCCCCTCTGCAATCATACAACTTCATCTTGGGAGATGCTTTAGCTTGTCCTGAGAGAAGACAGCAAACAGACCTGTTGAGACACTTGCAGTCATGCTTATTGCACACATACTTCTTGCACACTTAGAAAGTAAATGGAATTAAATCCCAACTTCTTCACCCCCCACTAAGGACACACCCGAAAATTTACCATCTTAACAGACATATGTGAAAGAAAATGGCCATATCAAATATTTCTTTCATAGCAACTTTTTAAATAGCTCATTCAAGCTCACCTGTTCCAAGATTCACCATCTCTCCACCTCGTAGGCTATCAGAAAGTGTATCATTAACAGGCCTGAATTACAGGCAGGTCTAGAGAAATCAAGGCAGCTGTGTGGATTTCTACTGAGATTCAGTCAGTACTGGGAACTGTCAAAGTCTCTGAGGAGACGAGCACAGTCCTGTGCAGTGCTCCAAGTCTGAGCAGAGGCAGCACCATGGAGGGGTGAGAGCCACCTGCCATGGCTGTGGAGTGCCTGGAGCACAGCAGATGGCCCACAAGATTTGTTTGTTCTCACTGTGTATTTTGTGTGCTGTGCTCTGGCGGAGCCTGTGTCTGGGCAGCCAGGAGGGAGCCTGCCTGCTTCCCTTGTGCTGGCTCTGCTGGGGCATGCCTGAGGACCAGGAAGATGACACCTTCCCAGGAGCTGAGTGTTTCAGGGAAAAAGCCTCTGAACTCATGTGGTGAGAAGCAGAGGGGAGTTTCCCTGCAGGATAAAGTGCAAACCTGCAGCACAAGTGGAGACAGGGACTCCTGAGAGCATGGTTTCACAGCCATTTTTTGCTAGAAAAGTAGAATAATTTATGTTGGAAGGCACCTCCAATGTTGGAAGGTCATCCAATCCTACCACCTGCTCACAGCAGCACCAGCCTGGAATCTAGCTCAGGTTGCTCAGGGCCATGTCCAGCCAGGTTTTGGATGTCTTCAAGGACAGCAGTTTCACAGCCTCACACAGAGATGTGCCCTTGAATTTCACCTCCCTGTGAACACTCCTTTCCATAGATCTCACTGGCATTTCCCTTGTTGCAGCTTGCATCCCATGCCTTGCCACTATCCATCCATACCACTGAGCACCTCTGGCTCCATTTGCTCTCTAACATGGCCCATTATGTGGGAGAGGACAGCAAGTGCAGTCTCTCCCTTGCCCTTCTCTTCTCCAGGCTGAAAAAGACCAGGTCCCCCAGCCTCTCCCCATTTGTCTTGAGCTCCACCCCCCAGAGACCATCAGCCATCCTGGAGAGATGGCACGGACACAAGGGGATGAGACATCTCTGGCAGCAGCATCCTGTACTTTGGACAGGTTAAAGCAAGTGTGCAGCCACAGCCTAAGAGAAGGAAGTAGACTCCAAGCCAGATTTTGGAAGAGATAGAACACAACTCTCCTTGGGACCAAGAAGGTCTTGACTGCATTGCAGAAAGAAACTGATGCTTGACTGGCAATAAGGGAAGGGACACACTGCAGGGGCTCAGGGGACAGTACTGCATGTGCATTCCCTCACTGGAGCTGGAATTCGTGTCTGAGCAAGACATTCCCCCTTGGAGTGAGCCCAGACCTACTGTGGGGTGCTGCAGGGCGCAAGACCAATGCACAATGTGAAAGCAAATAAGAAGGCACTTGAAGGTGAAGGTCTGCTGTATTCTCACTTGGAAGCACTGGAGAAGGCACTTGATAACAACTGTACTTGATCTGTATTGGCACTTGTTCCAGCAGGTCACTACTGAACTGTTCCATGTAACCACGAGTGCCTTTCCTGTTGAAACACTGAGCTCCACAAATTAAATATAGCCTGGCAGAGGAGAGGGGATGCAGCTTTCACTGGCTCCACGCTGACATTTACTCTCAGCACTGGCATAGGGGACTCTGTGCTCTCTGTACTCCAGAGGGCATCATCAGAACAGCAACAACCATTGTGTTTTAAAGTGGCTTTCAGGGAAATTAGTCAAATATTTTAAAAAGATGAAAGTGTTTTTCTACTAGAGAAGCAAGCATACAGTTCTTCTAATTTAAATAATTAATTCTTTTTGCACTACAGCCAGCCTGATTTCAAGGAAATTCATACTGGATGACTCTTGTTAATGTCGCCAATTTACTAAAAAAATAAAAGAGTATTATAAAGATCTTTCAAGAATAAGAATAACAATACTTTTATTACTTTGAACCCCAAGTTACTCTGGAGTTTTTAAAGTATTGTTGTATTGCAGACCAAGTGGACAAAATGGAAGGATTGCTGTCTTTCAGAATACCAGAGCAGTGCCTACATAAGCTTACTGCCTGCATAAAATCTGAGTTACATATATTCCTATGCAACATATTCTGACATCAAATATTGAAACAGTCTCAGCGAATTTCAGGATGGCTTACATGATTGGATGAAACTGTTATATAGATGCGGAAAAAGAAAATAGCTATCACATTGGATATAACATTGGAGATTAATATAGATTAGATTTTATTTTTTTCATTTTCCCTCTTGAACTCCCATACAAATGGCAGCAGGTGAATGGCACATCCAATCGCAAGAATAAATTGCTCTTAAATAAAGTCATATTAAGTTGATAGGTTTTTCCTTCACTTTTTTTGCTGACTTTACTCATAGCTGAACTTTTGTACTCTCATTTTTCTCTCAGTGCATCTGTTATTCATCTTCAGTCTGAACATGTTTTAGGTAACTTTTCATTTGTTGGTTTACAGAAAAACAGGCTGCATGTGCCCAGCTGCTTCTTTCAGTCTGTAAACAATTCAAACACATTTGCTACCAGCCTGGATCAAAACTTCTACTGAACCATTCTGCTTACCTTTGCACAGGTAAAAGGAACTGACAGAAGAGAAAGATGTAGAAGCCAGGAAGGAAAGGATTTGCAGAAGCTCCAGCAGCCCTCAATGCATAGAACCTTCCATGCTGTACCTACTGGTAGCTTCACATATGCCGGCATGCAGGCTAAAAAAGAGAGGAAATGCTTCCATTCATTGCTAACCCCTGAGGACTGGCCCCGAGGAAAATCCTAAAACATTTATCCTGTTATTGTAAAGCTTTTCTTTTTGAAAGATCCCTTCTTTAACACGCACTACAAGAAAAGGCATTTTCTTTACAAGAAGGACATTGAGGTGCTTCAGTGTGTCCAGAGAAGGACAATGGAGCTGGTGAAGGGTCTGGAGCACAAGGTTTATGAGGAGCACCTGGAGGAGCTGGGGTTGTGTATGCTGGGGAAAAGGAGGCTCAGGGAAGACCTGATCAGTCTCCACAACTACCAGAAAGGAAGTTGCATCAAGGTGGGTGTTGGTCTCTTCTCCCAAGTAACAAGTGATAGAAAAACAAGCAACGGCCTCAAGCTGTGCCAGGAGAGGTTCAGATTGGATATCAGGAAAAATTTCTTCGCCAAAAGGATTATGAACACTGGAACAGGCTGCCCAGGGAAGTGGCATTACCATCCTTGGAGGTATTTAACAGACGTGTTATAGATCTGGCCCTTAACAACAAGGTTTAGTGATGGAGTTCTCAGTGCTGGGTTGGACTTGATGATCTTGGGTTTATTCACAATTCTATGATGTATAGCACCTTTTCTCCTTGAATCCCCTACCTCCCAAGGGGATGCTGCTCTTAGACAGAAGGTGTTCACTGGGGCACTGACCTGTGAGCTTTTCCAGTCCCTCAGTCATACCCACATTGGCACAGTCCCTATGGCTGCCCCTCTGTGGATGCTGCAGGAGCACACCCTTACAGGGGGTCATGTAAAACACAGGTGGCCTGACCACATGGGTCCAGCTCTGTGTGAAAGCAGGCTCTGGTGTCCTGGCCTGCCCTTCCCTGTCTGCCTTCTGGCAGTGCCTGCACCTTGTGCCAGCCCAACTGGGAGTACAAAGCAACAGTTTGTCCTTCAATCCATTGCTGCATGGGGCACTGGGTAACACCACTCTGTCTGAGGTGTGCTGAGTGCCATGGGGTCCTGGATGCACATTTCTGCCATCATCCTGCCATCCCTAAAGCAACCCCCAGCCACTACAAACATCAGTACTGCAGCTTTAATTTTAAAAGCAATGTCCCCAGAAATTGGCCCTTATAAATAATAATGTAGGTAATTAAGAAATAGTGTATCATTAAAAAAAATATGCCAAATAAAAGCTATTAAAAGTCTGGTATAGAAGAAGCAAAATACCTCGTTGAAAAATACTAAATTGAGCTCTGTCTGCAGCATGCATCCACAGCTGTCTTTTTCTTAGGCTCACGTCTAGTGTTATGTATACGTTCCATTTTACTCACGTCAGTTACTTCTACTGTATGAACTCATGCAGTTTACAGAAGTTAATGATGCATGTGAAGTATTTCCCAGAGTGAGTAGCTAAATTCCCATCAGGAGGATGTGTAGAAATGCAGAGGACTCTTAGGACTTTTCTAAGAAAAGGCTAGGTCTGGCCATGCATATACAGCAAAAATCAGGTGCCTGCCCAGAAAAATTGTCTTCACTGTTTACTCTGCACCGTTTCTAAAGTAATAACGCTTGTCTGTCCTGGTTAATGTTTTCTAGAGGACATTTTGCTTTCATAATGCTATTCAACTGGATAAATAAGAGAGAGAGCTGCAGGGTAGTCTGGTGAAGACAGCAGGATCCTTGGAAGCTGCTGTAAGTAGTGATTTTTTTGCTTCCTACGGAGACTTTAAGTGTCTCCTCTTGTTGAAGGCAATCAATTTTAAATCTTTTCTAGGGCTGTATCTTATAGTGAAATCTCTCCTATATAATGAGATTTTTATTGTGTCACCCGGATATAAAGGACATAGACATCACAATTGAGACAATGAGTTGCCTACACATTGTTGGGTCACTGGAAAAAGGAGTAAGAATCTAGAAGCAGAGCAGGGTGTATTGTCAGAAAGCAAGGTGGTCTCTGGAGCCAAGAAATCCTAAAAGGGGGACTTTCCCTGATGTACTTCCTGCTAGAAATAGGCCCTGATTCATTAAAAGCCTGAGGATGGGTGTTTAGAACTATTTTTTAATGTATTGGTGCTGCTTTTTAAGTAATTCTGGTGATTTTTATACTGAAGGTCTACAAGAAATACCATTGCTTAGGGAATGGTGTATCTAATGTCTACTTCCCTTTTAGATGGGCCATTATCGAGGTAATATCAGATTACAGGATTACAGGCCCATTGAGAGGGAAGTGGAGGAATTAGTGATTTTCACATGTTCAGAAGATCACAGTGAGGTCAACATTTTTAATGAGCCAGAAACCAGGCTGTGGTCAGGTGTACACTGGAATGTAGAAACTAGAACCTGGTCTGTTCTTGCAGAGATAAGAAAATCCTCTCTATCCTAACTACTGCACTCATTCTTTTTTGTCTACTTTTTTATTCTCCTGGCCTCAGTGATGCTTCATCCCTGAGTGTGTGCAGTGAACTCAGGTTCAACAGCAAATACTCATGGTGGCCTGGTAGAAGAGTGAGAGCTCATGTTCACCTGTTTGCAGGTAAAAGGAGGCTTAGAGGTGGGTGATGCCAATTTCTGGGTGAGTTCTCCAATGTTAAGCTGGCTCACGGAAGATAGAAAAAAGACAAAATAGCCACATGAACAGTCATGTGCATTTCTAAAGGATAATGTAAACTAGGCTTCCACATTTCTGCTGCAGAAAGAATTACTTTTAATGAAATATTCACAGTGGTTGGATTCTCTGAACAGTCCAATGCCCTTAAGCTTGTGTTTGCAATCTCCTCAGGGGCTCAGGCATAGAGGTATCAAAACTCTGGATGACAAGAGAAGGGAATGGCTAGATAATCAGTCTAGATAAACAGGCCCTGAACCTGTTCAGGTGCATATGATTAAATATGCAGAGCTTTCTGAGCAGCCAGGAAAGCACAGGTGAGATTGTGGTGCTCCTCTGAACAGGTGCTCCTGGACAGTAGGCTTCTGAGGTCATGTTCTCACACATAGATATGGCTAGTAAAGTCTTTTGTGATTTTTGTGTGCGTGGATGATTCTTTTTACAAGTCTCTGAGTAGCTGATATTTAATTCAGCAGACACCATTGATGGTTGTGGTGCTGTAACTTGATATGCCCAGTGCCCCCACAGTGCTGCTCTCAGGAAATAAATTTCTCAGATTTCCTACTTCAGAAACAATCAGGAGGGAAGCAGCACCATCTGGTGAGCAAACAGCTTTTCTATTTATGCCTTCATATGTTTTTGAGTAGTGCAAGTTTCTGTGTTGTCTGAGGTTATCAGTGAGGACCCCTTATGGGAGTAGTATGTGATGAATATTCATCTCCTGGAATATTACATGGGACTCTAAAGGCAGAAAATTGTCTCCAGAATGTCTTCAAACCATAAAGACAGGAATCAGCCCTAAAATGGACAAAATAGCTATATCCACAAAGAAGCAAGTTCTGTCAGTCATAAAACTCAGTACAGCCCACTCCCAGGTTTTCTGGTGGAATTATTCTAAGGTAACTTCAGCTAATCCCAGTGTTCTCCATTTTCTTTCTGAGTTGCATGGTAAGGAATATTGTGTGCTAAGGAAGAGGTGATATATTCAGCAAATGTTATCACCAAGTCTACTACAGACAAATTGTTGAAAACACTCTCTTCCAAGTGCTGGCACGCTCTTGTAGCATTGTCTGGTTTGATTGAAAGCTCTTCTTTAAAGCAACCTGTTCTTGAACACCACAAATAAACTTTCATTGTGTAACACACCCAAAGAAAAGAGGCAGAGGTTAACATGTTTCCTTCCAGGCTATTCAACAAGTCAGTCTGGATTTGGAGCTAGAATTGAAGTGCTTTTTACTTCTACTGCCATGTTGATGAATAAACTGGGTTTTTTTCTGGAAATTATAGAAGTAAAGGTCTTAAAGAGCTCTCTGCAAACTTAACTCAGTCTGGGAGTATCCTAAAGGCTTTACAGCACAGGTTCTCAGCCCTTTGCTTTTTAATAAATCATTAGCAACTATGCTCGATAGGAAAATGCATCAATCTTTAAGACCATCTGAGAATCTGCATCTTCTGTTTCCTGCTGAAAGGGTATCTGTTGTCAATTTGTCAGAGATTGATCATTTGCTAACCGAGAAGCCACAATAACATAAAATGAAATAGTAAGTGTCAAATATGAAATAACGATCCCCAATCATATTCTAAAGCTGCAGAGGGTGCAAATCTTATTATAAAAGTACCTCTAGGTTTAAAAACAGGGACTAATGAAGAGGGTTACTTGTATCTTGAAGGCTTAAACAACAAAAAAAGACCTCTACAAATCACAGCTGTTAAGTCTTTTATAATCTTATGCCTTTAAAACTAACCATTATCAAGATTTTTTGTGAGGTCTGACTCATGAGTCCTGACTGTGATTGGCCAGTACTGAGTAACAGATGGATGATTCAGATTCACATTGTATTTAATTATATGTGAATTCAAAGCTGTAATAAAATGAAATTAATTCCACGGAAGTACATAAATTAACCACAAAATGCAAACATGTTGAAACTACATAGGGAAAATATATCAGGATAGGGAAAATTGCCTTTAGAAAACTGTATTTAATGTTTTACAGAATCCTTACAGTAAAATTATTCTGTATCCTTTCACCATAATTTTGTGGTCAAGTCAGTTAAAATCCCTTTCTGTTTTGCATTCCAAATAAATAGAATTGGTAGTTTGAGGCGTACATAGAAAAGCCTATCTATCAGGTGCTATATTTTGTAATAAATATTATATGTGATGAGATAGAGAACAGGTGACAACTTATGTTTAAAATGAAATGTTTCTCTTTTTTGGTATTCATGTTATTCTTAATAAATTATGACTGCAGCTGAGTAAATAGTTTATAGTAAATAATTCATCCACAGACAGCTTCTGAATCAGCCTGCTGGATAAATAGAAATAGATTAGGCTTAGCTCTGATTGTTTTTTTGGGGAGTTGATTTCTTTTCAAAGTCTGACTCATACATTGGCTCACTGATAGCAGTTCTAAAAACTCAGAACTGCTGTGTTGAGTTACAAGTATCTAGATACATCGAGAATTATTTCAATGTCAAAATCAGAAGAGACCAAACTATAATTTAAAACTACTGTGTACAGTAATTGAAAATGTAGCTACCAAGTACCCAACCCTTATAATTCTTACACTTGTCAGTAATGCTTTTATTGCAAATAGACCTGCTTTTAAAAATGAGTTATAACAAACATGCAAATGTTTGAATATTTGATTATAGCTTGAAAATGTTTTGTTGTTCTCATGAGTCTAACTGTAAGTGGATATTCAACTACTAATACAAATTGCTCCCTCTGATGATATAGAGAAAGCAGGACCATAAGCATTTCTGACCAGACTCTCAAGTTGAGTCATGCCAGAGATGAAAGGTGCAGTTGTTGTAATATCTCTCTGTGCACAATTTTAGCAAACCTGGCTCATTATCTCCTCAAACCCTGTGCAACTCTTGCACCATTTCTTTGCCCTAGATTCCTCCTCAGAAATGAGGCCTATTGGAACATTCATATCCCCATTTCCAAGGTCTTTTTTTAAGAGCTTATACAGCGCAGAGTGTCAGCTCTGCAATGAAATGTGGCTACC
>WAAG01014626.1:24207-41921 GCA_013390105.1 Tichodroma muraria | reverse complement strand
TCTATCTATATCTATATCTATCTTTGGCTGCCTAAATCTGTTTGTTCTAATGCTGCTGAGATCCTACGGAGACCCACAGACTCCATGGTGTCTCCCTTTCCTAATCCAAGTCCAACAAAATATTCACTTAAATGTATTATCACTCTGAAAACCCGCTGTTCTCCCTAAGAGTAAGGACAGGGCTTACAGGGAGGGTGGCACATTTCATCAGGCCAAACAAGACAGGCAAAACAGCCAAGCTCTTGCTCTGCCAGTCTTTCCTTAGGGCCTTTATTAAGAGATTTCTCTGAGGTCTCCCTGTGCAAGGACAGCTTCCCGATGGATGTGTCCGCAAGGTCTGCGATTTGTAAGGCAAAGAAATGGTTTTGATAATCCCTAACTTGCTTAACAAGGGCTCCCCACACAAAAATGGTTGCTTGTCTTCAAAGGAATGCTTCTGGAGAGCTACTTTGTGGCCAGTCACTCAACGTTACTGATCCTCATTAGACCAGAAAAGTACATGCTTTCCCTCCAGGAAGAGCATGTAAGTGTTGGAATTTCTAATGCTGGAAATGATTGAAACTGAGCAGTTTGAAATGGTAATTTTTTCCTACAGCTGAAATTTTAAAGATGGCAGTTTTCTTTCCCGTGTCCATTCTCATTATTTATCAGAACTTAGGCTGTGATTTACATCCCTAACAAGTAAAAAGGATAAGCCAGACTCCTTCCAGGCCATTGCATCCCATCTCCTTTGCCTGCTGCTGCTCCAGCCTTTACCGAACGCCTGCACTGCCACCTTCTGCCTGTCTTACATCTCACAGCTGAATTTCCACCACCCTTCGGCTGGGTTTTTTTTCGCTCATCCTGCCGAATTCAGGCTGTATGTCCTAGGAAAACTTGGAATACAAAGAAGAAACCACATGTGCATATGCACAATCAACATGGTCTGTAAGTTGATTTTTTTTTTCCCTAGCTGGTCGCTATTAATTGCACTATGCTTACTTCCTAATTTTAATTTGGAGGAAGGGAACTCTCCAGTGCTGCTCCCCATGACCCAAAAATATTAAAATATTTTGCCCAGAGAAGCTGTGGCTTCCCCTGGATCCCTGGAAGTGTTCCAGGCCAGGCTGAATGGGGCTTGGAGCAACCTGGGATAGTGGAAGGTGTCCCTGCCCATGGCAAGGGGTGGAACATCTTTAAGGTCTATTCTAAACCAAACTATCCTGTGGTTCTAGGAAAAGAAATCCAAGTGAAGCATAATCATGGCTTATAAATGGAAAAATAAATAAAAATCCCTTTTTTCTTTCTTTCTTTTCTGATGAAATATTAGCTAAATGCAATGTCAAGTTGAGGGGGAAAAAACTATGTGAAACCAAGTGAACCCAGATGTACTTTAAACCCTCTCACATCACTCATTTTAAAGAATTCTTGGTATTTTTCCTTTATCGATTGAAGGAAGGGATACCAAAATCACCCTATACTTGGGAAAAAAAATGTTCTTAGTGAACATGTTAATCCCTGCAGCAGCCAGCCTCAGGCCAAGTGGTACTTCCAAGCAGGAGCAGAGGCCCTGGCCCCAGCCCTGGAAGAGAAATGGGCTCGGCAGCGTCTCCTGGAAAGCGCCAGAGTCATTACCGAATGTCTAAACCCCAACCTTTAACAGAAAGGCAGTTCTTGCAGGCTCGGGAGACTCGGTGCATGCAGGAAAAGCTTGGGAATATTTCCCCTGCATTGGAAACAGGATTTTCCCCATGCTGGGGGAACAGTGGCATCTGGTGTTCGCTGCTCTCTCCTACAGCCGCTGCTCCCCAGGCTGCAGCGTCCCCCGGACATGGGCACGGTTCGGCTTGAGGAGGGACACGCAGGATGGGCACCTGGGCACCTGGGACACGCAGGATGCCCAAGACGTCTCCCCACATATCGAGGGGAGGGGGCTCAAGCCCATCCGAATGGAAGCTGGAGGCCTGGGTGGTGCATCAAATCCCAAATTGCTTCTAGCGAAGAAGGGAATGGCGGTGTCGGGGCAGGAGTTCCAGGACCCAGGACGGCTCTGCACCTCTCCGGTATTTTCCATGGAATTTAAAAAAGGCGAATTACCCTCTGCATTTTGTTAATTGAAACATGGTTTATTGGTCTCCTGTTCCGAGTGCATGAAAGGGCATTTCCTACGGAGGTGGACAGAATGACCAACTTGAGCTTGAATCTATATGGAAAAAATTTCTGCTGTAGTTTCTATCATTTTCCAAGTCGCAGATTTTTCAAAGCTCTGCATCCTTCTAATTCGCCAAAGGCTGTTCTGCAATATTTTCAGGATGCCTCATGACCAGTTTTATCTGAGTGCTGGGACTGACAGGCTTTTTTCTGTTCCCATTGTGATCGGTCCACAAACACAAGTTCTGAGCCCGGTTACTGAGCGTGGAAAGGAGCGGCTCCGCTCCGATCCCACCCTCCCGCAAATTCCTACTCCTCCTCGTGGCTGCACCCAGAAACTCCGCGCTTTCCCCGCAGGGGGCCTTATTTCAGCAGCTAAACTCACTCAGAGATACCGATTAATTAAGTTACAACAAAATGCATTTTGGTGCCACATCAGAACCGGTTTGACAGCTGCGACAGCGAGGGGCGGCTCTGCAAAGGCACTGCTGAACGCTGACCTCTGTGGTCACAAAAAAAAAGCAGCACAGCTGAAAGGATTTCTCTTCTTGCCTCTGAGGTTTCCAGACTCATCAGGTGATTTGAAATAACAGGTAGCACTGTAAGTGACACCGTGCCAAGGGCTGACTTTTGGGTGGCACGGTGCTCCTCAGAACGTGGATCTCTCTCTGTTCCGTGACAATTTGTTCAAATCAAGCCCTGGATTTGTCGTGCACCAGAAGTTTATTTTCTGTAAAAACACGAGAGGTTTTCCAAAGGGCAGCTGAACTTCCTCCTAGAAGAAAATAAATCAGTGGGAAACGGGTACCTAAGGCCAAATCCTACTGAAATTAAATTTGATCCCCATCATCTCCTACAAAGACTTTGGTCTTAGGCTGGCAAATGTAACTCTCTTAAATCAACAGGCAATTCAGTGTGTGGAGAACAAGCTGCAGAGGCTCTACAAATATCCCAACCCTTCTGCTATCAGCAGTCAACACAACCGTTGTTACCTGAAGAGGTTCACAGAGAGAGTAAGAAAGGCTGGTTTTGTAACATTTTCTTTATTAATCTCAGCTTTCACTGCTGTTCTGAGTTGACAAAAAAATGTTTCCCAGGAAGACTGACAAACAAAACCAGTTCATAAATATATATTTTTTTCAAACGCCATAGGTATAAACAAATAAAAGCTCTGGTTTGCTACTTGGGGAGGCCCTGTGTAACCAGCATTTTCAACTAGCCAATTAGCAGCATGTGTGTTTATCAGTGAAGAACTTCCACTTGTTTTTAAATTATCAAATCCAGTGTTTTAAAAGTTATTGCTCATTATTAGACAAAACCGCAAGATAAAAGGATAGTCATTATACCATCCCTGCTGGTAATGGGGATTTTTATATTGCCAGTATGTGCAGATTTGTGGTGGGTTTTTTTAGGCAATCAAGACCAAAACTTCTCAAAACAGATTGAGATGCTGTGCAGCCAATGTTCCAGGAGCCAAACTCTCAGCAGCTCTGAACTTGGCACCTTCCTAAATTCTACCTTCTTTTAAGATGTCAAGCTGAGCACCCCTGACAAAAACATCCCTCAACCAGTAATGGCTGGGGATGGGGCACCCAGCTGTGACACTGCTCCAAGGCTTTGCTGCCTGGAATGAAAAATCCTGTCCTGGCATGGCTCCTGCCTCTTTCCCAAATCCCCTGGGACCCGCCTGGAGGGCTGGGCTGAGGAAGAGGACCAGCGCACAGAGTCACGGAGTTCTAGACAGGTGTTTTTCCTCTCTCGCTGCTCCTCCTGGCCGGCAGGCTCAAGGGCGGGGACAGCGGCAGGTACCGGCGAAGGCGGAAAGGTGGATTTCCTCGCAGCCCTCGGAACCGGAGGCACCTGAACCTTTGCAGCTGCTGGCAGCAGCGCCTCGCACGGCAGATCTCCCCGCGCCTACCGCACGCACTATTGGCCAGTGGTGTCCCACCGGGGCTACTCTGGGGCAGTCCCCGCTCCCTCGGGCCCGGGAGCGCCTCGGGCCCGTGCCCGCCGGCCTCCCCGCCCTGCTCCGGCCGCGCACTCGCTTCTCCTCAGGGGAACCAGGAGGGCACTCTCCGCGCGAGCCCGGGCACTGGCTCGGGAGGCTGGCCCGGGGCGCTGGCCGCGTCACGCCGGCGAGGCGAGCCGCATTCCTCAGGGCACCGCGGCCGGGGCGCCCTGCGGGGGCCTCGGGCCCTCGTCCACCCTGTCCCCGCCGGGCCGCCTCGGGTACGCCGCGCTGGCCACCTTGAAGAACTCGTCCGCAGCGTCCAGGGCGATGAGCCGGTCCTGCCAAGCAAGGGGGATTATGGTCACTGGGGCACGTTCCAGGCACAGCCCTGCCCGGGGCCCTCCCTCCACAGCCGCTCTCGGGCGTTAGGTCTCATCTTCTCCCACGGGATGCAAGAGCTCCCGCTCGCACGGAACTTGCGGGGGGGGGTGGAATTCATGGCGCTGCAACGCTGGCGTTTCCGAGGAAGCTGAACAGCCAAGCTCCGAGGCCTGATGGGATCACCCCAGATGCCACCACGTACCTGGGCATCCTCTGCTCGCCTGCTCTCTTCCCCCCACGGGGCCCCTGCAGAGCGGCATGGAGGGGGGAAGGAAGGCGTGCTTGCCGCACTCACCACCACGAAGAGGTAGCGCTCGGAAAGCTCCCAGCTGGTCGGGAAGATGTTGGTCTCTTCCGAGAGCTTTAACAAGATGTCCCGGGCTTTGCTCATGTTTTGAGAGTCACTGATGATGCTGAGTTTGGTCACTGACAAGAGAGAGTCTGCTTCCTTCTGGAAACCTGGGAAAGAGATGTTACAGAAACAAGTCAAACGTGAGAGCAGGGTCAACCCTGAGCCCTTCAGGCTCTTGGAAGGTTCCTTATTCCCTCTCCACCCTGGGCATCTGCATCCCTACTTCCTAAAATAAACCAGCTCTCCCTCAGGCAGGCTGTGGGACAGGTATAAACTTGCCGGTGGGGAAAATAAATCACAAAAGTAGTCGCAGCGAGTTCCTTGCTGGCTTTCCTGAGCAAAGGTGTGTGAACGTGCACATCCCAGGGTGCTGATTCAGCTCTTCCATGTTCCTGATGCTACCAGGCCTTCCAGGGCTGGTGGGGCTCCCTAAATTAGGTAACAGGGATAAAACCTGTGGCAGTGATGAACACCAGGGTAATTGTTCCTGTAGCAGTCGGTATCAATTACAGGAAGGGTATCCAGGGAAGGAAAGGTGGAGGAGAGTGAATGCAGGGGTCTTTAATATAATGGCTACCATTAACTCTTTGTTCAGCTCCAGGGGGCTGGTGGTGATGCATGTCACATGAAAACAGTGATGGGGTAAGAGTGGTGGGCTTCTGATTAAAGCAGAGGCCTAGATAACAGAAGATAGCAGGTTTCACAGCTGGTTACTCATTTAGCTTCACTAAGGCCAAATGATCCCTGGCCTTGAGCTTCCCCAGCCTTTGCAAAACACCTCTGGAGCCACTGTGGATGTGAGAGGGATGTGGGAGAGTCTTTGTCAGCCTGCAGTGAGAGATGGAAGGATGCCAAGTGATCCCTCCCCAAGCCTGCACAGGTTGTGTGAGCACCTGGGTGGAGATGAGGGGTGACACCTGGTTATGGATTTACGACGTTCCTCCCACCCAAATGCCAGATTAGCAGGTAGGGCAGGAGTGGCTGAGATACCCATCTCTGGCTCCCATTGAGGGCATCCTAGAATAGATCCACTCATCCTCTTCTCATCAGCCACCAACCACCTCCAGAGCATGATGGAAGTCGCCCAGCTGATGTGCTGGCACATCCTGAGTGTCACATGCTGTGTGCCAGGCCATCGGGAAAACCCCATCACACCCACCCCCCACCTGGAAACAGCAGTAGGAGGGTTTCACTTGGTGAAAGAATATTTCAAATCCACTTGGGAGCAAACAAGGTGAGTGGCTTAGCTCTGATCAGCTGCCATTGGCTAAGAAAACGATGTATCTGTGTTCCCATCTGAAAAGAATATTCATTCCTTCCTGCTTATCTTGTTTAAGAAAAACCCAGGGTGAACTCCCACTGCAAGGTTTCCACAAGGAAGCTTGAAATGGATGGCTGTGCTTGTTATGATGGGCTTGCAAGGTGATCATGGCTCATAAGCTTTTGACGTGCCTGCAGACACGGTGTCCCTGTCCCCTCCCCGCCGTGCCAGAGCCCTGGGGAGCCTCAGATACCACGTGAGACACCTGAGGGCATCCCTCAGCAACCTCCTTTTACTTCCCTCCTCTCCAACTTGATTTTGTGGAGCCATTCCCATCCCCAGCCATGGTGGGATCTCGCATTCGGTACCACTGGAATTACACCCCTTTGGCCTCCAGCTTACCTAAATCCTCCAAAATGTGTTTCCACCTGCTCCTCACTTCTTTCCGGGTCTGCCGTAAAGTATAAATGTCATAGTTGAGCTTCTGCCACTCCTGCAAAGCAAAGGGATGAGAGACACTCAGTCACTGGAATCTGCTGCTTTTCAAGGAATTGCAGCTTTGAGGAAGGGAGCCAGAGGTGCAGAGTTGGTGTAGGCACTGAGCTATGAGGTGGTGGGTGTGAAGGTTGACGACCAGGCTGCTGCTGCCCCTGACAGAAATTCCACTGACCAAAACAGAATATTTAGCTTGACACTTGGCTCAGCATTTCTGTGTTCAAAACAGCTTCCAGTTTCCCTGAAATTACAGGATTGAGCTCAGGTGTTGCTGACAACTGCTCCCCAGTCAGACATGGAGCCCTGTTTGGAATGAACTGGAGTAGGCAGGTGTTCAAAAGTACTAGAAAACAAGAAAAACAGACTTTTTTTAAAGATCAGGGTGCTATCTTCTAAAAGAAGTGCACAGAGGTGCACATGGATGGGTGAGGGCTGAACTGGAGCCATCTCATGTGATAACCCTTAGTGGCTGCCAGCTGCTGCAGTTATAATGCCTCACTTCACAGCTGAAATCCTTGCACTGGACCTCCAGCTCCAGAGCTGGATAATGGGACACTGGGCAAGAGGAAAGGGTTTGGGGTTATTTATTAAAGTCACACCAGCACATTTAAACACAGCTGCACAAGTTTCATGGTGGGCTTGGCAGTGCTGGGTTGATCTTAGGTGACTTTTCCAACCTAAATGATTGCATGATTCCATAAGCATGCATTCCTGTGGAAATGCATGTGTTCTGCAAGAAAACCAGGAGCACTTTTCCCAGCTCTTCCTAGCTGACTTTACTCAAGGCACACGCTGCTAAGGGTGCATTTTTAGAAGCAGCCCAACAGCAGGGTCACAACATCACCTGGTAGCTTCCTTCCAGTAACAACCTTAATTAATCCCATTTCTCAGCGAGGGATTACCTAGATGGGCTCCTGAAGAATAAACAGGTGTTAATCTGTGTTGTCACCCTGAGATTTTCCTACAGGCCCTGCTGGGTTCAGAGCAGAAAAACAACACCCACAGAGGTCGGCCGTGTGTTAGAAATCCCACTGTTCTCTGGTACTTGGTCAAAGAGCTGACTTGATTCCCTAAAGATTTCAAGATTCCTCCGTGCCTTTTCCCTGATTGTGGCTGACAGGGCCACGACTGCAGGGATTTAAAGCCAAGCCTGTTTTCCTGCTGATCAGCACTAGCTGCAGGAAGCCCTGGGAGATTACACTTTGGAAAAAGCAGCCAGTGGGGTTAAGACAGTGGTGACTTCAGGTCAGGAGAGCAGGGGAACCGGCTCCGCCACAGCCGCTCGCTCCCAGAAAACAAAATCCCCTTCCAGAGGCACATTTCTCTCTCTCCTGAAGTGGCACTTGAGAACAGCTTTGCTGTTTGCACAGGAGAGCACCTGGCTGCCAGCACAAGGCACCAGGACAGCCCTTCACCAGAGGAATGAGGCAGGGGCCAGACTCTCCTCTCCTGTGACACTGGCACGGAGCTGGGAACTGAGCTCCTTGGGGAGGAAGAGAGGGGGGCTGTTGTGTTAAAGCTTTGTGGGAAGTTTATTGAAAACTTGAGAGATTTTAGAAAGAGGCTGAAAAACTGCATGATGCCTTGGTCCCCGCTGGCAGGGATTCCTTGGAAACGCCTCGGCCCTCTCGTGACCCCCTGGCACAGGCAGAAAGGAGAGGGAGCCAGTCTGGGCACGCTGGTGGGGAATAGCTGCGGGTCTCTGCCCTCCCACGGGGATAAACAAGGCCTTTAGTGCAGACAATCCATCCAGACAGCCACTGTGATCCCAGGCGTGCTTCACGCTGTGGAATTAGGGAGCTGGGGCACTGGGAAAGATGCTCCTCTCCACAAATTGTGGCCTCTTGGCACCCAGCAACTTCCAGGGCCGTGGGGATTTACCCCGTGGTGCGAGCCAGACTCCTCGCTAAGCACGGCGAGCAGTGCTTAGCATGCAGGGAAGCTGCTCCTGATTTTCTCTGGATTAACAGCAGTGTGTTTTCCCTTGTCTATTTTTGTTTTAAGGGAATCTAGGTTATGGCTTTCTTGTACATCATACAAGAAAGTGCCTGAGTTGTGTTGTGGAAGCGAATATGGTGAATATTCAGTGCCAGGGGAGCTCTGACAGTGTCGTGTTGATGGAGACTTCGGGGAGCGTGCGAAGGAATGAATTTGGTACACGAAACGATGCTTAACTGTGGTGCCTGGGTGGGACCTCTTCTGCTGGTGGGATTTCTTTTGCCTGGGCATGGAGCTGAGTGTGTTTACATTTCTGTAGAAAGCTGGGAGGAGGATGCTCCCAGCCATGGAAAAGGAACTAGGGAAGCAGAGATTATCAGGATGACGCTGGGCCGAGCTCTCAAAGGGACTCGTGCCCTGGTCTCCATCAGTCTCAGAAACCACTGGGTTTTCCTGGGTAATCCTTGCAGCAGAGACATCTGAACCGCCATGGGCTGTCCCCTGCGTGCCTTTAATGAGGGAATAAACTCGAGAGCATCTTTCCACACCCAAAACTATTCTAGAAAGCATCTCCCTTGAGCTACACAGCAGAGGAAGGGCAAAGCTTGCCCTGCCCGTGCGCAGGCAAGGGCAACATCAGAGGCTTTGGGGAGGGAGGGAGGGAGCTCCCGGCTCACGCCGTGAGTCACCAGGGAGCGTTTGGAGGGGCCGGGCAGCATCACGGGGCTGCTCAGCCCGCCGGGCAGGCGGCTCCTCACCAAACCCCCCTCCCTCGGCCCTCTCGGGGAGCCAGACGGAACTCCTGGGGCAGGGAGGAGGCTTCTGGCGCACGGGACTGGGAAAGCACAGGGGGAGACTGACACACCAAACGTGTGGTGTTTCTGGGACATCCCGGCCATGCACTCAAAAGCAATCCTTTAAGAAATAGACTCTTTTGCCAAAATCTGACTTAACCACAGGAAACCAAAGCAGGTTGCAGTTCCCAGCCCTGTTTTTTGCCCTTTAAACCTACAGAGTAGGGCACAACAGATACCGGTGGGGGCTTGAGAAAACCCTGAGTGTTTGAGTCAAGAATATCCCAGGAGCAGCAGGGAAACCCCGCTGCCTCCCATCATGCTCAGCCCTTCAAATACGTACCTGGAAAACTTCCCCAGACTCTCCAGTGTGAAACACTAAGTCTGCAAATGCCAAATGACATGGAATAAGCCAGGCTGGTACATAACTCAGAGCCCTGGGAAAAAAATATGCCAAGAGAATAGGCAACACTGTCCAGCTTCGTCATCCCTGATCATATGAAAGTTTCCTAATTGCTAGGGAGCTTTCTTCATGTTGCCAGAACAATCCTCTACCCAATCCATTGCCCTTATTCTCTTAAAAGCAATTGAGGTCACCGTTCTGTTCAAGAGTTATTTTAGAAATCAGGTCAAAACAGAGCTATCAGGGAAAGACTGCAAAATATCAGTCCAGGCAGGTACCAGGGATGATCCTGCTCTGGCTCCACTGGAAGTAGCTGAACAAATACAAACTACAGACCCACATCTCAGAATAAGCTTAAATTGGATTCAATTTAAGAGAGGCACGCAGACATTAAGGGGGTCGGGTCTGGGCTCCCCAGCCCTGGATAAATCCCATCACCTCTCTGTGCCCCAGTAACAGCTGGTCACAATTCTGACCTTCTCCATAACCTGTTTAGAAAAGAATAATCCTGTAGGAGAGCAGGAGGAGAAAAAAATAGGCCTTGCCAGCTCATTAATGGGCTTTTCAGGGGGATCATGCCAGTGTCGCTCTGCTTGCCAGGACCCTGGCAGGGATGCGGGCTGAGGAATTGCCTTTGCTATGGGGTTTGTGATCCTACCTTTCCCTAGGGAATAAGCCAAGAGAAGAGAGAAACACTGCATTTACAGCAAGCCATGAGAAGAGGGTTTTTTTCCTCAGTCACCATGCAAAATGCCACCTTTAGTTTCTGTTCCCAGAGCTGTGGCACAGCTGCCCTAGCCCTGGCTCCTTCTCTGAAGCCAGGATTGGTGCACAGCTCCCTGCCCACAGCTGGGAAACTCCCCAGCAGAGGCCAGGAAGAAACCAGGGCCACCCCAGAGTGGACTTCATGGAGGGGATTCAGTGCACCCCACACTCATTAGCCCAGCAACAACCCCAGTGCAGCCCTTGCTGCTCATTTCACCACCAGATCTCAGATTTATTTTACCCTTCAGCAGTCTCAATGATGCTTCAAAGCCACACTAGGGAAAAAAACCTCCCATTTTTCCCATATTTGAAACACGATCCCAGACTTCAAAAGCTGTGATGACAGCTCTGATCTTCAAAGGCTTCATCTGCTTGACCAGCCCCTTGAGCCAGCCCCTCAGCAGTGGCTTCCCTGGTTTTCTCTGTGCAAGCTAAGGACACACTGAGTTTGGGCGGGAGCTGCCAAACTTCCTAGAGCAAAGCTGCCAGCAGGGACTGGAGGAAGACACAGCTCCACATGGATCAGGTGTGGGTCCTGCCCCGTGGTGGGGGCAAAGAACTGACCCCAGGGGTGGCCACCAACACCGCCAAGATGGTGCCATAAAGATGAAGAGCACACAATGGAGAGCAACCTGCTCTTTGGGATCCTTCCAAAGGCCTGTGCTGGGAAATCCCTGAGATGCAGGTGGGGAATGGCAAAGCACACAGTGAGTGCACTGCACACCAGAATTTCTTTGTCAAATGAAGGAACAGAAATGCAGAAGTTCTCCTTTCAGTCAATTTTGACCACAGGAAGAAAAGGACCTGTGGTTTTGTAACACTTGTGCACCACACAAGGAAACTGTTCCTCCATCCTCTGTCCTGCAGTGTCCACAGGCCTGCCCTGGGGATTTTGGGAGCAGAGCAGCCCCCAAAGCAGATGATGGCTTTTGCAGCCCAGTGTTGTTCTGCAATTAGACTTTTTTTCTCTCTCTCTGAGCTGAAGTCTCGTTAGGAGGGGAGGGCACTGCAATCTGGCCTAGTTTTAAAATGCTTGCTGGAGTAAGGAGAGATTTTGGCACCGGGGGCCAAGCGCAGGAATGCTGGCTTTGCTGTCCAAGCCCCTCCCTGTCCTGCCACCCAGCAAGAGCTGCAGCTGGAAACTGCAGCAGCCTGCTGGGCTTCCCTGTGGTGCCTCAGTTTCCCAGCTGGAAGAGGGGACAGCAAGAGAGCTGTCTTGGCAGAGAGCTGCTGCCAGTCCTGGGGCTGCAAAGGGCACGGGGCCACACCCAAAGCAAGCGGAAAGTGTGTTGGCTTCCCTCAAAACTTCCCTTACTGTTGTCCTGGTGTTGTGCTCCTCAGGCTTTTTATTGATTGCACTGCATGAAAAAGCAGAGCATGTGATCCCACCTTTGCCATTGAGAGGAAGCCCCGTGAGTTCTGGGCTTTCCTTTTCCACTGGCAGGCACGGGGACTGCCCAGACCCGCTAAAACCCTACTGATACACTGAAGGCAGGAGAAAGGGCAGGATTTAGGACAGGCAGGCACACTGGGTTTAGGACATGCAGGGGCAGGAGCACTTTCCTGCTCAGCCATAACTGATGCTCTTCCCTGCCCCCTGAACGAGGGTGACACACAACACTCCTGTGCACCAGTGCAGCCCCCTAAACGGAGCTGTCCTGGTTTCCTTCAGCCCCTTTGGGATGGATGAAGCTCCCTGGCTTCTCTCAGACAAGCAACTCAAGGTAGAGAGAGCAGCAGTGGGGAGGGAAGAGACCTCCAGTTAGAGCCGTAAAGGTCACATGCCACCATGAAAATGTTGTTACAAAACCATCCATTGTAAACACCATGATTAAATCAAACTCACCAAAAAAACAACCCCATTAAATGGGGATTCTGGCCAACTGTATACAAGGATTCCACTACCTCTTTTAGCTAATTACAACTTGTCATTTTGATTTCTCTGGAGTTTAAGGCTCCTTGCAAAGCTGAGCTGACTTTCGGTTTACAGAGACTATCACAGGAGAAACACTCCTGCAGACTCTTGGACGAAGTAGGATCGTGTTGAAGTTAAAAATGAAGCCTCCAGGCCTTCCTGCAAACATTCTGGAGCCACGAAAGCAATCAGAGAGGGGAAAAACGTGTCACTGTTTGCTACAGCCCGCTCCTAATCAGGCCACTGCAATCTCCTTTGCGCTGAAGTGCCTTAGCAAAGGAAATCAGGGCTGCAAAACAGCCTTTATGTAACAGCCATGATTTTTCCCTTCCCACTAAGAGCCGTGCCAGTTCCCTGCTTCCCGATAATTGCCGGGCATCCCACTGGAGAAGGACTGAACTTGACACGTCCCCAGAGTGGCAGCGGAGCTGCAGGCGCTGCCGGGGCCATGCAAAGGCCAAACTGGGGAAACAGGGAACCCAAACAGCGGCCTGGGAAGGCAGGAAATGGGGCTGGGCCCCAGTGCTCCCAGCACACGTTTGTGGGCTGTGCTGGCTGCAGGGCATCATTCCCAAGCATGTTCCCAGCTGCCAAGAATTCCTGGGAAACCTCCTGGAATCTCCCTGCCTCCTGATGCGTGAGGAGCAAAGGCTTCCTGTCCACTGTAAAGCATCTTCCTCGTGTTCTTCCCACTCCCTGTCACTTTTTTTTTCCTTTCTCTGCCTCTTCTATTCCTCCTCCCAGTTTCCTTCTGTGAGAAGTCCATTCGTCCCTGGTGTCCAGCTCAAGCCTTCCTCGTGCCTTTTCCCACATGCCTGCAGGTAGGCAGCCCATCACTGACCTCCTGACTTCCTTGGGTTTTAAGTGTCAGCTGCTGTGTTCCCTCACTCCTCCATGGAAAGCACATAACTTTTGTTTTGGGCTGACCAAAGATGTACAGAAACAGAGAGTTCTGAAGGGGATGGGGAGTGAGGGGAGAAAAGGTTCTGGAGGCAATTTATGCTCAATGGGATAATGCCCTGGGAGGGCACTGAAAGTATCCAAGCCAAGGAGAACAAGGAGATTCTCACAATAGAGAGAGCTGAACCCAAGGGTACCGTGGAGGTGAGAAACACACCACACCTCAGGGCAGCTCCTCCTGCATCGGGTGCTGGGGATACCCCCGAGCTCCCCAGGGATGAGATGGCCACAGAGACATCCACACCAAATGTAGGATAAAATCTGGAGGGTGATGGAACAGGTGGGAGGACCTGGTGCCTTCATGAGCCACACCGGGGGACTCTGGGGTCTCCACAGCAGCTTAATTGAAGGAAGAGCATTGACCTGCTAGTGTCAGTCCAGAGGAGCCCACCAAGGTGATCAGAGGGATGGAGCAGCTCTGCTATGAGGAAAAGCTGAGAGAATTGGGATTGCTCAGCCTGGAGAAGACTCCAGGGTGACCTAATTGCAGCCTTCCAGTGCCAGAAGGGAATCCTATGGGAAAGATGGGGCAAAACTATTTACAAGAGCGTGGAGTGACAGGATAAGGGGGAATGGCTTCAAACTGACAGAGAAAAGGTTTAGATAGAATATTAGGAAAAACGTTCTCCCTGAGAGGGTGCTGAGACCCTGGCACAGGCTGCCCAGAGAAGCTGTGGCTGCCCCTGAATCTCTGCAGGTGTCCAAGGCCAGGTTGGACACTGGGGCTTGGAGGATCCTGGGCTAGCGGGAGGCGCCCCTGCCCATGGCAGGGGGTGGGACTGGATGAGCTTTAAGGTCTCTTCCATCCCTCCGGGATTCTGTGATTAGAATTCTGGGATTTTGCGCTGCCAAAACGCGTGGGGTGAGGAACGGCCCAGCCCCAGGCGGGCCTCACCTCCGAGTCTTTGTCCAGCTGGTTCCTGACCACGATCATGTTGTAGAGCACGCGGTCGTCGTCGGCCTCGGTGTGGGTCACGTCGTGGGGGGTGCTCCACAGGTTCTGCTCCTCATCCCGCGCCAGGGTGGCCCCGAAGGACACGTAGGGGTTGTTGTTACTGCGGGGAGAGAGAGCGGCAGGCAGCGTCAGCAGCGGGCTGGGCCCTGCTACCTTCCCTGTGCCCACCCCTCTGGCAGCCCAGTGCTGCTGCCAGACGGGAGGAATGGGGAGACAGAGGTTTTTTTCCCTTAGCAAACGTCCTGACCAGGCAAGCCGTGGTTCAAACCAAACCATGAGATGCCCACGGGTGTCCCCACCCAGCAGCTCCTACCTCAGAGCTGTGCAAGCAACAGACAAGGCACGGGAAGGATATTCAGCCCCATCTTCTTTTGGCAATGGAAACGTCCTCAGCCTTCTAATGAACTCCAGGCTTTATCTGCTTAGCAAAGCTGAGCATCATCTTTTGGGAAGGCTGTCCCCGTGGAGGTGGGGAGCTTTGCTTTGCACTGGGGCAGTTCTGTGTTTTATGGCTTTATGTTGCTATTGGGATGTGCAGTTTTTTAACAAGGACACTCCTGCCAAGAGAACTTTTAGCAGGGGATTTCCATAAAGTGTCTAATCAAGATGTCCAGCCACTTGAGCAGAGCAATACAAGTGGAGAACTATTTTTGGCCTTACCACCCTCTGGCAATCCCTGCTCATTTCTTGTCAGAACAACCCACTGTTTATTTTGTCTGCTACCCAAACCCCATTCCTTTCCCAATGAACCCATCCAGAGAAACTTCAGGTAACACTGTGGGTGCCACGGCACCAAGCCATAAAAAGATGCTAAGAGGAGCTCCAGCACATAGATGAAATAGAAAAAAACTAATTCCCATCAGCGTTCCAGCAGAAAGGTTAATTAGACTTTCAACAAACCAAAAACCTGAGCAACAGGTAATAAGGGAAAGATAATCTCTTATAATCTCTCATTAAAGACAAGCAAACAAAGGTAACTTGGAGGGTGTGGAGGGGCACAACTGTTTTTCAATCGTGGAGCAGACAGGGAAGGAGCACTTAGGAGCCAGCTGTGCCATCAGCAGTTCACTCCCACCCTGCCTTCCACAGCTTCCTCCCACTCAGGCATTTGCCAGTATGCTTAACATCTGAATTACTTAAAACACCAGTATTTAGCAATAACACTGCCACACCTGAGCTTTTCGGAGTCACTCCCTCCCTCACAGCTCGAAGGACACTTCCCAGCACATTGCCCTTTCCAAATCACAGCATGGAGCATCCTGTAAGGCATGTGGCAGGTGCCCAGGAGTCAGCAAATCCATACCAGCACGGAGAGCTCTTCCAACAGCTCCTCCGAGCAACATTGCAAAGGAAGAAACGGGAGGGAGAAAAGAAGCACGTGAACAGCAGTGGCTTTGTAGGTTAAGGAATCTCCGTGGGGCCAGAAGGGGCAGGGAGCATTTCACACTGTGCATTTTATCCAGAAAATTGGTGAGCACCAATGCTTCATCACCGGATTTCTGCTCCAGGGGGCCTTCAGTTCACATTAAATTTTGGCATGGGGAGCCCAAATATTTAGATTATTTTCATCCTGAGTGCACCACCTGAGCCAGACCCCACCTTCACACATCAAGAGACAACCAAGCAGCCTGGATGCTTTGCAACACCAGCTCCCAAACCTAAAACTCAGCTAAAAGAGCAGACATCTCAAGTAATTCATTCACTTTAAACAGTGCTGCAGTAAAATTAAAAATACAGCCAGCAAGCTATTGCAAGTTCCCCAATATGAAACAAGACCCCCACAGCCCCCCAGAAAGGGGCAAGCATTAGGCTTTTACGTTAAATTACGCTGCCACACGTGTATAAGAGCAGGTGCCTTTCGAATTCCCAGAATTTATAGAGGCTTTCCTGCTTAGGGCCAGCATTAATGGGATCGCCAGCGTGTTAGTAAAGCGAGGTGCCAGGTGAGGGACAGCCACCGCGGCCACGGGGCAGAAGGAAGGAGCCTCCCCGCACGTGTGCTCTGCTCCCGGGAGGTTAATGCCAATTTCCTGGCCTGGAGGCCCCAGGCCTGGGATTAGCCGGTTATTATTTAGGTAGCCGCTTTACCAGCGCGAAATCAGACCGCTTCAAGCCGCGTGTCCCCAGCTCTGCTGTTACCTGACACCGATGCGGGACAGCCGGGAGCATCCCACGCTCCTGCCCGAAACGCGTCCGTCGCACCGATGGCGCAGGGAGGGCACGGTCCCCGCTCCATGCCGGGGCCGGGACACCTTCCGCGGGGCCAGGCCGGCGGCCGGCATCGGGGAAGGAGGCAGAGCCGCCGCAAAACGCGGACGTTTTGCCACATGCAAACCCTCTTTACGTGCTTGCACAGCTCTTCTCCACGAGTCAGGGAGAATCTGTTCATACAGCAACCCCAGCCTCAGGCTCTGCGCACAAAGCAGACGCGACCGACAGCAGGAGAGCAGGATCCGGCGCCCGGAGATCAGCACACGCAGCTCTCGCTTAAAGCCGGCTCCGGATCGTCATCTCCTGCCCGGCATCCCCGAACGGAGCCGGGCTGGAGAGCTGGGGGTGCTCACCTGGAAGAGGGAAGGCTCCAGGGAGACCTTAGAGCCCCTTCCAGTGCCTAAAGGTGAGAGTGACTTTTTACTGGGGCAGACAGTGATAGGACAAGTGGGAACGGTCCTAAACTAAACGAGGCGAGATTTAGATTAGATGTTAGGAAGAAATTCTTCCCTGTGAGGGTAGTGAGGCCCTGGCACAGGTTGCCCTGAGCAGCTGTGGCTGCCCCATCTCTGGAATTGTCCAAGGCCAGGTTGGACAGGGCTTGAAGCAACCTGGGATAGTGGAAGGCGTCCCTGCCCGTGGCACGGGGTGGAGTCACGATGATCTTTAATGCCCCTTCCCTCGCAGTCCATTCCGGGATTCTGTGACCCCAGCCTGCGAACAGAGCTCTGCACAACCCAGAGCTGCCCGGCAGCGGGACCTGGCCCCTGGTTAGGAACGCAGGGCCCCCCTTTTTGTTCAGTGCCTCAGCTCTTCTGTTGAGATGCCACCGTGCAAAGACAAGCGCTGGACCGTCCCTATGGGCGGGGAGCACCGAGGGGATGCCGCGGGCAGCGTTCCTGCGGGCATCGCGCCGGCTGCCAGGAGGAGTCCAGCCCCTGTGGCAGCCGACCCGGGCGGAAAGAGAGCGGGAAGCGGCTCGATCCCGCCGGGGGAAGATCCCCCCGGAGCCTCGGGCGCTCTGGCAGGGGACGGATGCCCAGCTGCAGCGGCGGTGGCAGCGCGGGCAGGGCACAGCGGGGCGAGGAAGGGCTCATGGCCGGGTGGGCGCATCCCCCTCCCCAGCGGGGCCCGGGCCGGGTCTCACCTGAGCAGGGGCTCCTTCTCGGGCGCCGCCGCCTCCCCGCCGCAGCAGCCGCAGCA
>WAAG01014626.1:0-24125 GCA_013390105.1 Tichodroma muraria | reverse complement strand
TGCTGCGTCCTTCTGCATCCTCCTTGTACCGCCCTCCTGCATCTTCCTCCTGCACCGTCCTGCGCAATCCTCCTGCACTCTCCTGGACCCTGAAGTGCCCTTCTGCATCGTTCCAAACCCTCCTGTGCCCTCTTGTCCTCTGCAGCATCCTTCCCTGCCCTTTTGCACTCTCACGCACCCTCCTCCATCCCACGGCATGCTCCTGCACATCCTGCATCCTCACACACCCTTGCACACCCTGCTGCACTGTCTCACACCCTTCTGTGCCCTCCTGCACCCCCCTCAATGCCACATGGCATTTGTGACCTCCAGCCCTCGCGCCCCCACTGGAACAGACCATCACTGGCCATCACAGCATGGCCAGAACCCAAAAATCCCTCTTTTCCAAACCTCTGCACCACTACACTTCCAGGCCTGTTCCCACTTGACTTTTGGGACACAGGGTTGTGGTCCTGGGAGCTGCAATGGGAAATGGGCAGAAGCGGATGGACTTGGCTGTCTCCTGGTGCAGGGGCTTTTGAGGAAGAAGAGAAGAGCCTAAAATATTGCTACCTTCTCCTTTTTTCTTCCTATTGTCAGGAAAATTTATGCACAAACACCAGAGGTTCATGTCCAAAAAGGGGACAGAGGAGTCCTGTTACTTTATTCAAATAAAGGGAGAGGCCATGGGGCATTTCCCTTGGGGTTTCTCTAATTTTTGAGAAAACTCAGCCTCCTTTATATCCCAATTTCCCAACTGCATTTCCCTCTCTCTTTCCCAATTGGCTGAGGTATTTGAGAGGTATAGACTTCCCAAAGTGTCTGATACCTAAGACCCCTTCTAATGTATACGCCCCCTCCCCCCCTTTTTCTTTTTCTTTGTGTCTCTGTTCTTTTTTCTCTAAACCCAGAGATTTAGCACAGTCTCGAGTGAGTAACAGTCTGTGTCAATTAGTGGAATTCCTATGGAGTTTATGGTTCCCCCCATTGCTTCTTTCACCTCTCTGTATCTGGCCTTATCTACCATCAGGCCCAGTTTGTTTGTAAAGACACCTCCTCATTTTCACTGTCTTACATTCCTATCACATGCCTGGCTGGGTCCCCAAGAAGGAAAAGCTTAAACTCTGAATTAAGATGGTCCTGGATCTTGTTTAATCGCCACAAATTGGTTTGCATTTCAGAACAGCCCATCAGGCAGACCCAGAGCAATTGCTCGGAGTATGGTTTGGCCATGCTCATCCCCAAGAGTTATTTAATTTTAGTACAGCAGCTTCCTGACGCCACTGGACTTCTTGCTTATGCCAGCAGATATAATAATATCAGTGACTACATCCTCGTGCTCAGTGTGTGCGTGCAAGGAAAGGTGAAGTAAGTTCATTTTGAGCTCGCATTCCTCTCCCTCTTTTTATTCCAGAATTGTTAATTCATCAGCAGTGGATGATGAATTCCCTGTGGGGGGAATGGGAGATCTCAGGTTGCTCGGCCAGAGATTCTCAGGTGACTTCTAAATTTCATTTAATTCACTGGCTCCACAACCAGATTTCCCAGCTTCCTTAATTAAAAGGTGAAATGGTGGGAGAAGGACTTGCTGTCATTGTTTCTGGAAGCCCTCAGTGCTGGGCTTCGCTCTCAGCCCATGCTCCCAGCTCCGCAGTCATTCCATCAGGAAGGATTTACGGCCGGATGAGCCGAGGGGCGAGGCAGGATTGCAAAGCCAAGGGCGCTCTCCTCTGCAGGCTTCCTCCCCTGCCCTTGAGCGTGGCCCTGCCCGCCTTCATTTCCCCCCAGCCCTTTGTGCGCCGGAGCGCGACAATCACCAGCCACTGCCGCTGCGACTGCGAGGATCCGGGAATTGCACGGGCACGGATGGACTTCCCCAAAATAGTCACTGCTGCGGGAATTCCCTTCTCCCTCCCCTCTCCGGTTGATCATCTAGGTCTCTTGTTCATCTGGGCTTTCTTTTGACACAAACAGTTTTTTCCTGGGTTGCAAATGCCAGGGAGCAGGCAGGGATAGCCCTGATGGCAGCTGAGATCTTGAGGCACAGCTATAACCCATCAACAGAGACATCCCTGATTTGTGGATAACTCCCTTCCCTACAAGGAACTTTATCCATGCCCCACTGCTTTTAAGAGAATTAGGTTCTTCATTAATTTATAGTCTGAACCCTCCAGGTTTAGAAAGATCCTTGAAGAAATACCAACTATTTTCCAATCCCTTTATTCCTCATTGTGATAATAAATCTTGTTCCTTTTCCATCAGAGAACAAATAAACAGGGGAGAGTCTCCCAAGAGCCGAAGCCTTGCTGGGATCTGAAAATCAAATCGTTTTCCACAAGGTAGGAGAAATGTCATCGATTTCTTCAGAGGATCCTGGGGATGGGGAGCTGGACCCCAGCCCACTCAGCCCTCTGGGTATCCTCCCTCTTGTGTGGCCCAGCAAAAAGCTTCTGAGTCAATTAAAGTTAAAATGAAATTTAAAACAAATTTGTAAATTAAATGCAGCAGGGTATTGGTGCCGTTTGCCTCCTCTTCCTTTAGCTCCAACAATCCATCCACAGCTAAACCTGTTGGTAAAAAATACTAATGGGCACAGGAGGACTAACAGGAGCATCCTTTGGCCTTTTTGTCCCCTAAAATAGATTGATTCATTTTTTCAGTTTTAATAAATTTCAGAGTGAGATGCATTCCCAATGAAGGTCAGTTAATCCAGGACCCTGCTATATAATTAAAATCCACAGGGTCTGAAGGTTTGGGGAACAAGTTGGGAAGACCTCAGGACACTTTGGCATTCCTTAAAGCCTTTGGATTTAATAAGTGGGCAGGCAGGGGTGATGGACAGGATCTGATTCTCTGTGCCTGGTGTTTAAACCCACATTTGGCCTATGGCTCAGCAACCTGAATCTCGAGGAGAGCAATTTATTTCTGCATGGTGCAGGGCCACTGGAGAGTAGCTGTCCCTCGGGGAGCACAACAGAGATGCAGGAGGGAGTCAAAGGCAGCGGAATCCGGTGTGCCAAAGGTTGGGAGAGCTTAGGAAAGGCCTGGTGCCATTTGCAGCCTATGCCTGGCTGGTGCTTTGTTTTCCTGCAGGTGTTTGGTGCCAGCTGTAGCCCCCTTTAAACATCAGCTGTGCATTGGCCACGAGAGCAGCCCAGGGACCGCGGAGTTCGGAACAGGGCAGGTGACTCAGGCCTGGGACATTATCCCTTCCTGTCTGCAGTGGTGCTCTCAGCAAAGAACAGGCAGAATGGGGGTGTCCAAACCCCACAGAGCCAGGTTATGAAAACACAGGGGCATTTGGTGATTGTGTGGTGCTTTCTCTTGGTGCAGGTACCACCCCTGCATGATTAAACAGCAGGTGGCCCAAATAAAACATTTGGGACACAAGCCCAGGAACTCCAACCCATGCTCTGGTTTAGCAAACTGCTTCAAGCCAGCCTCTGTCTTCAGTCCTTGAGTAAGTTCACTGATTTCTCTTAAAATTAGGAGTAGCTTAAAGGCTGTGCTAATTAGCATGGACCCATGACTGCTGTGCAAAGTACAAACTGCAGGCACTCTGCTTCCAGCAAACCACGGCTCCGTTGGCCTCAGCTGCACGGAATTAACATCACTCTCCTGAAGAAGGGGTAAAATCCTACCCTGAATCGGGGCAAACTGCCTAGTTCCGAAATGCCAACGGTCTAAGCTCTTAAAGTGCTGTTGCTGGGGCTCTTGCTGCATTTTCTCCTTCTGCTGGACACCAAGAGGGGACTTCAGCACAGACAGAGCTCTGTACGTACGGCTTTGGGTGCCTGCAGCATTTGAATCCCGTTCAGCATCTTTTTCGATCGTTTGATCTTTTTTGAGCGTTTGATCCTTGCAGCATCTTTTGGGCTCTGCCATCTCCTTCCTGAAATGTGGAGGCTGCTCGAGCATTCCCAGGATCCGCGGGCATTTGGAAAGCTGTAACTACATAATTAGTAACCACAGAGCTGTGTAAAGGCTAAACTCGGCTCTGCAGCTCTAGGATCTCAGTGGGATTGAGCCTCTAGGAGATGCCTCCCCCGATGCCGCCCTGGCTGGGCAGGGGTAGCAGCCGGGAGAGGCGGGCGCTACCGGGGGCGGCGCCGGCCATCCCCCGCCTTCCGCTTCGTCCCGGGAGCTGCTGGGAGCTGCTGCTGCGGGGCTGCCGGCGGTAAGGAGGGGAGGTGGGTGTGGCGAGAAGGCTCCTCCGAGTGCAGGGAAAGCAGCGGCAGGGTCCCTCCGGAAAGCGCTTTGCCAGCGCTGCTGTTCCCGCCGCGAGCTGCAGCCCTGAGCCGCCTGAGCATCTCCTCCTGCGCCAAGGCGGAATAACGCTCGCTGTCCCGATGCGTTTGCGTATCGCTCGATAAACTCGCCGCGGGCACGCCAGCGGCTNCGGAGCGGGGAGCGCCGCGCCCGGGGAGCTTCCCTGGCTCCCGGGGCTCCCTCCGCGCGTGCTGAGGGTTCAGTGGGATAAGAGACTTTGAGCGGTTTCTGGACGGGAAGGGCCGGGAAACAGCAGATGGTTCAGGGAACGCGAGGTGGAGTCGTGACTGTGTTGTTAATGCTAGAAATGGATTTCCTTAAAAAAAAAAAAAAAAGGCAAAAAAATCCATCACACGCCCCCCACCCCCCATGTTTCGGTGGTAGGTTTTCTGCTTCGCTGCTCAATGAATTGTTTGAGAAAACGGCCCGGTGGGTGGGGGAAGCGGAGATAAACACTCCTTGAGTGGAGTACGTAAAAACCTGGAAAGCTTTTCCCGTCGGACGCCGCTGGTTTGCTCGTGTGGTTCGCTTACGGCGGTGGGAGGGATTCCTGGAGAGCAGCTTCACGCTCCCTTGCTGGAGCCTCACGGGCAAAGTCCTCCCCGTGGCCCCGCCGGGAACTGAAGGCTTCAGCGCCTGCGGTCCCGGGCTAAGGAGGCGGCAGGACTTTGGTCCCGTGTCACACCCCAGGCTTGCTGCCTCCTCCCAGGTGCCAGGTCAGCCGAGCATGGCCACCCAGATGTTCGAGGGCAGAGGGCATGCGGCCGTCTACCAGAAATACAGGTTTGCACCGGGCAAAGAGCTGCGGCAGACCATCCTCTCCTACCTGCAGGAAAAGGTGAGCGGCCAGGCTGGAGGAAAAATCCAAGGAGTATTTAATTGTGGGTGGCAGTGTTTACCATGCTGGGAGTGTCACCTTGGTCGGTGCCTCAGGGAAAGATAAAGCAGCAGGGCTCAAGGCCAGATGGGGGCGCAGAAGAGGCTTTCTACAGGTTCTGCCATGCCAAGGCTGTTCCTGAGGGGGTGCTGGGGGAAGGAATGGGGTAAAAGCACGGGAATTGGGTGGCAGCCCACTGACACATCCACTCCTCCCTGTAGAAGGCAATCCCTGCGGAGCTGGCGGTGGATGTTGGCTGTGGGTCTGGACAAGGCACCCACTTCCTCGGGGAGCACTTCAAGAAGGTGGTGGGGACGGACATCAGTGAAGCACAGATCCAGGAGGCCAAGGACACGCCCTGCATGCCCAACATCTCCTACCTGTGAGTGTCAGGACAGCACGCTCGGCCAAAGGCAGAATTCGGGTCCTCACGTGGAGGTGGTGGTTTGTGAGTATGACTATTTTAAGAGCCAGCTGGCACCAAAGATTCCATTTGACGGAATTCCCGGTGTGAGCAGGCATCATCCTAGACTTCCGGAAAGCTGTGCTCTTGCATCCCAAACCATCAAAAAATACCCTCTGACTTCACGTCCTGCTCTGTAATTCCCACGCGGCTTCTTCCCTTGCCCCTCGCAGCGTGTGCCCTGCGGAGGAGCTGCCGTTCCCGGACGCCTCCGTGGACGTCCTGACTTCGTTCACGGCCGCGCACTGGTTTGACCTCGAGAAGTTCGCGAGGGAAGCCGAGCGGGTGGTGAAGCCGGGCGGCTGCGTGGCCGTCAGCACCTACACCGTGGACATGAGCCTGCGCTACGGAGACTGCTCCGCGCAGCTCACCGAAGCCTTCCGGGAGGTGAGCTGGGGCCGCCTCAGGGCGGGGGGGAATGCGAAGTGAGGAAGGAATGGGGTTGAGGGGGTATGACAAGAGGAATCCTGATGCAGAATGGGGCAAAGGGATGGGTAAATGCAGGGATAGGATCCTGAGGCAGGATTTAGAGACTTCCACACGGGGCTGGCCGGATCGTGAGGAGAGGGACATGAGGACTGATAGGGCAGACTCTGGTGGGGGTGAGAACGGTGCCAGGGCAGATCTGGGAGATGGTATTGATGCCCTGATCGCAGCGAAAAGAAATGGGAAGCAGAAACTGTTGGGAAGAAGTCCTTGTTTTAGGAATCTTTCTGGACAAAGGGTGTTTCAACAGTTGGATAAAAGGACATTTTCCACTATGAGTAAGAGCTGTGTAGGGAGGACAGGAGCCTTATTTTTGTAATAGGATCCTTGAATTCTTGACATTAAAGCAAGATTTTGGTGTATTTTAATGCAACAGGTCTTTAAAAACAAAGGACATACATGAATGTATCAGATGCAGACCCAAACCTGAGTTAAGTGGCATCTGAGAACTTCAAGTGGTTTTGTGTTTGTTTTTAATACACTGTCTTTACAGTGCTGGGACAAGATTTTAAAATACTCACATAGTAGACTAAAATATGTCTTGGATGACTACAAAGAGATCTTTGAGGCCTTGCCATTCCCAGACAAGAAGAGGTGAGCAGAACCACCTTTGATGGTGTCAGATATTTTATCCACCACTGTGTCAACCTGTTGTCTGTGCTTCCCCACCTTTGAGATTTAACTTGCCAATGCTCCTTTCTTGCCCGTGTCTCCTGTAGAGTCACTGATATCTACGACCAAATTCCCATGACTGTTGAGGGTGTGGTTGGTTACCTTGAGTCTGCCTCTCCGTATCAAACCTTTAAGAAGAATGACCCTAAAGCTGCAACATCCCTCCTCCAAGAGACTGAAAAGAGGTGAGAAAACTGCTTGGGAAAACAGGCAGGAGGGGGAGAACCTGTCCTACACTGCATGCAGAGGGAGGTTGTGCAGACCCCTTCAGAGCTGCAAGTGAGTGTGCAGGGATGTGCTCCCTCCTTTCCCCCAGGGGTGGACACTTGTCAGGGATTAAATGGCAGATCCTTAGATTTTAAGCCTGTGTAGCAGTAGGATGTGCTTGCACTGATGAATCCATGAAACCTCTGACATGAGACTATCCTGAGTCTCTTTACCTTGCTTTTAATTGGCAAAGGGCATGAAAAATATTGGTGGTTGCATCTTCACCCTTCTGTTTCAGCCCCAAGAAGGGCCTGTTGGGAAGGGGTGTCTGCTCATTTATTCACTGACCAGAACAACCCTTGTGCAGCAGCTGGAAGCATTTGCCATCCCACCTCTGTGCTGTGGGCAGAAGAGATCTGTCTCTGGTTGTGGGTGCTGCCCCACATGAGGTGGGAGCTGTCTGGGCAGGGTGAGACCCTTCCTCTGCTTGTCCCTTCAGGATGCTGGAGACAATGGGAGTTTCCTCTCGTGAGACCCCAGTGGAGTTCTGGGTGAGGCACGTCTGTGTGCTGGGATGCAAAGGACGCTGAGAGAGCAAACCCTTCTCCTGACCTGGTGCTACAATGGAAGGAGAAGGTGAATTGCCTCCTAGAACCCTGCCTGTAATTGCTCTTACTCCTGAGGAATATTGGTGCTGATTTTGCTGATTGAAATTTTGGTCTCCTGGGGAAAGCAAGATGGGGTTTTATGCCCCTCAGGTTCCTGTCCACCTTGGTCCTGCGCTCTGCCCAGTGCTGCTCCCTTGGCAGTGGAAGTGTCCCATTGTGGACTGCTGGTTTAATAACGTGGGGAAGAGAATCACAGAACAGCTGAGAAAGTCACTGCATTTCTTACACAATTAATAATAATTAAAAATCAAGCTGAGAAAATGTTTCCTGTGGTTCCTGTTTTACAAAGAGGCTGTGGAGCACCCACTGGCGTGGCAATAACTGTGCTACATTGACATTGAGTATCCTGATGCCCTCAGTGCCCCTCTGCTCCACGAGGAGGGTGGGTTTTGGGGAGGAAGGGCCATTGACCCCTCTCCCCGCCCCAGCTAAGCGAGGAGCTGTGCACTGTCTTTGAAGGCTGCCCTGGAAAGAGGCTGTTCTCACCCACAATGTGCCCCCATCCCTGGTACCTTGCTGGCTGGTGCAGGTATCAGCACCTTACCTGCCCCAGGAGTGCCTTGGCCCTAGTGAGGGCCCCTCGGCCCCTCAGAACAGCTCAGGAGCCTTTATGGGATCACTGCTGAAGGAGAGCAAGTTTGTGCCCCTATCACCCACCCACGCTGCAAAGGGAAGATTAGAGGCTGCATTTTTTGGGAGGGGCAAGGGGAGACATGAGGGCTCAAAGCTGGGCGTACCCTGGCACAGGTCACCTCCCGTTTGCCTTCTGGATATTTCAAGTCCAGACCCACCCTCTGCAGGGATCTTTCCCTTTCCTGTAATTCCTGTCCTTGGCAAGAAAGCTTCCCTGACACCATGGGAAGGGCTGTGCCCTCACTCTGTTCTGCGTCAGTGCATTATTAAGAAAGGTGAAGTGCCACCTCTGCTCGCGGCTCAGAGAGTGCACCTGGAGGGGGCTGAAGGTACTTCTGCTGAGGTCCTGGGCTCTCAGGTCCTGACTGAGCTCCCCTCAGCTTGCCCAGGGTGGGGAGCAAAGGCTTTGCCCCCACTTGTTCCCCCAGGAGGGCGATGGGGTCTCGGGAGGACAGCTATGGCATGGGAAGCCCATCAGGGATGGGAGGCTGGTCTCTGTGTGCACAGCCAGGTGCTGCAGCAGAATTAATGGATCAGGCCTGACTGTCACTGGCTGAGGGGCTGCTCCAGGTGCAGGTTGGGTTTGGGCCAGCAGCAGCTCTCAGGCCTCCCCTGCTGTGTGAGCATGAGGGTCTCCCCTGCCCGAGATGGCTCTGGGTGGCACCACTGCTGCGAGGCCAAGGGCCTGTCTGGCTGCCTGGGCCGGGGAAGCCCCAGCTCTGCTGGCAGGGCTTGTTCCTGTGAGATGCATCCCCGCAGGCATTCCAGGACAGGGAGGGGTCCGGGAGGAGGCCACATCCCATGTCCCTACAGCGCTGGCAAAAAGGCTCTGGGGAAAAAGTGTTTGGGTTTTTTTCCTCACTTCAAACTTAAAACAAGTTTAAGTCTGCTCGCTCATTACGTCTGTAATTGAATTTAAAAGCCCTTCCCTCCCTGCACTGGCATTGTGCAGTGGGTGCCCGGCCATGACTGCAGGGATTGCATCACCACCGTGCACGGTGGTGCAGCAGAGGGGCACCAGCCACTGCAGTGGCTGCTGCAGCTCACACGTGCTGGGAGGTGCTGAAGGGTTCTGGGGGCACTTTGGTGGTACTGACACCCTGGGCTGGCAGGGACAGGTCTGGTGCTGGCCGAGGAGCAGAGCCCACCTGGTGCCCCCTGTGCTGGCACCAATCGGGCCATGGGCAGGGCTCCCACGTCACCCGGGGGTTTATTTTTAAACCTGGCTGTTTTGGGGCACGCTTTCTGTTCTATCTTCTCTACCCAGACTAGTCAGTTTAGCAGGAGCCATTTCCTCCCAGACTAGCCACTAGCCAGGAGCCATCTGGGCTCATCCTTACCCACACCAGTGCCATGGCTCGTGGCGAAGGACTTTCCCATGCTTGTGCCGTGCAGGAACCCCTGAGTCACCACGAAGCGATTGCCTCACCTGGCGCTGACGCCAGCCCTGTCCACAGTCGAGTTTCACTTTTGTTCTCGCACCTGGAAATCCCATACACATGTGACTTCTTGCTCCAAGCAAGCTTGAGTGGTTCCAGCCTCCAGGCCGGGTGAACCCAAGGAAGGGCTCCATCATCACTGTCTGTGCTGCTCTCCTGGCACAGCACCATCAGCAGCTGGGAATGGAATGATGATTGTGGTGGGTCCCCAGTGCCCTGTTAGACTCTGTTGGGCACAGTGTGACGTCCCCAGCCCACGCAGGCTTTGGGGAACTCTCTGCTGCCAGGGCAGGAGCTGGCACTGGCACGGTTTGGAGGAGCTGTGGTGAATGCAGCCATGCTTTGCTGGCTGGGCTATGGTGGAGCGTGACATACACCAAAGCCCAGGATGGAACACCCCATCCCATTGAGACAAAGCCCTCACTGCTGCCCAGCCAGGCCCCTGGGGGTGGCACAAATATCTGAGTAACGTGCCCAAGAGAGATCCTCATCCCTCCATCCCAGCCGCCATGAGTGCCGGGGGCTGCGCTCATGGCCCGGCTTCACCCCAGAGCTTCAGCCTTTCTGCGGTGCCTCTGAATTTCCTTTTGCATGTGTGAAGAGATGAGGTTTCGCTTTACTTCCCCAAACAGAAATGACACCTGGGAGAGAAAAGCCACACCAGTGGGAAACAGGAGTCAAAGCTGTCCCACGAGGACGTGATGCTGTTCTGTGACCCGAAAGTGTCCTGGCAGGGATCGGGGCTGTGGGACCGTGGCTGGTGGTGGATCACCCCTCCCTCACCGCAGGCCACATTTATTTTACATCTCTTGGGATTTTCTGCTAAGGTGCTCTCTATTCCAGCTGAGCTGTGCCTGTTTGGATGACAGTAGTGGGCTTATTTATGCTGGTTTGGACTTGTATTTCACAGCTATATTGATCATGAACTTTGTTGTGTTGAATAAAAATTAATCTCCTGTGGGTTTCTTTAATGGGAGAGAAAGGAAAGACAGAGCCATTGTCCTGTTCATCAAAAGGGCAGACAAGGGACTCCAGCCCACACCAGGCTTTTAATTACTGACCTCCCCTAACCTGCTGCTGTGAGGGAGGCTGGAGTGGGAGCCTGGGTGGCAGCCTGGTCCAGTGGCCACATCCATGACTGGAAAACCTGTGCCCACCACACTCTGGGGCTTTAGCACCATGTTTTGCTGTCCTGGCTCTTCTCCAAGCTGTGTATGCATCCAGTTTGGACAAAGTGGAGTGAGCCCCTGTCCAATCCATGCTGCCCCCTCCCATTCTTCATCTCCACCGTGGTTTTCCATGAAAGATCTGAGCCCTCTGGAATGCTGCAGGAGCAGGGCTCAAGAAGGGCTGGATGGGACCCTGTGAGTCAACAGCTGGTCCTGCTCAACCTCTTCATTAATGATCTGGATGATGAGGCCCAGGGGACCCTCGCTGTACCAAATTCAGTGGTGACACCAAACTGGGAGAAGTGGATGATCCAGCAGGGGTTGTGCTGCTGTCCACAGGGACCTCAACAAGCTGGAGAAATGGGCTGATGGGAACCTCCGAAGCTCAACAAGGGGAAGGGCAAAGTCCTGCACCAGGACATGCTGGGGCTGCCCGGAGTGAAACAAGCAGGGCAGAAAAGGATCTGCGGGTTCTGGTGGGCACCAGGTTGAACATGAGCCAGGAATGTGTCCTGGTGGGAAAGAAGATGAATGGTGTCCAGGGCTACACTGGGGGGAGTGTTTCCAGAAGGCCTAGGAAGGTGATTCCTCCCCTCTCCTCAGTGCTGGTGAGGCCACCCCTGAAGTGCTGGATCCCGTGTTGGCCTCCTGAGTGGGAGAGAGACATGGCAGGAACTGGAGGGAGTCCAATCAAGTCGTGACGATGATGGACAGAACATCTCTCTTCTTCAGAGGAAAGGCTGAGAGAGGAGGTGCAGGGGCTCATGGTGGTGAGACAGCACAGCACAAGCTGAAACAGGGAAGATCCATCTGAACACAAGAGAAACAGAGAGGCCGTGAAGTGTCCACTCCATCCTTGGAGATGCTCAAAATTGGTCACTGTCCTGGGCAGCCCGTGCCAGCTGATCCTGCCAGAGCAAGAGTTGTACTGGATGATGTTGAGAGGTCCCAGCCCACCTCCATGACCACATCCATGCCACTCTGCTCACCCACAGATGTACTTTCACACACACTTCCACAAGAACTTTTCTCCTTTTCTTAGACTCCTTGAAATCAGCACTTTAGTTCCAATTATGAACAGTAAAAATTGGGTCCTCCTGGAGTGTTCTGTGGCCACCGTGCAAGGCCCTGCAAAGTGCATTTATGCCTTTTACTTTCTTAATGTCTGTGCTTCTTAGATCCAGGTATTGCCCTAATTTTTTTATATTTAATGCTTGAAGAACACGTGAGACTAAAAGCATGGCAGAGACCACAGGAGGTTCCCTTGAGGGAGGGACAGCTTGCTGAGAGGCATTGCTCCAGCTGTCAGCAGAGGGATGTCAATACACCCTAGTTGTGTCTCCAGGCTGAACAGGGAGGAAATCCCAGCCAGCTCCAGTAGCTTGTAGGGTGGCAGCCCTTCTCATTTTCATCTCCCTCCACAACTCTGTGTCCCACGTGGAAAACTTCAGGTGGAAGTGTTTCTGCTTTCACCTTTTTCCCTGCTTTGGTGGTGAGCCTGGTCCCTCAGGATAACACAGCCATAAAAGCTCGTGCCTGCAGCCTGGACTGTGCAGTGCCCCCTCCCTGCCATGGCCTTTCCCACGGGAACCTTGTGAGGCCTGAACTCCTGATGCCGCACAGGAGGCACCAAAACCCTCCTGTCCCCGGTGAACCTGTTGTCCCCAGGTGTCTCCTGCAGCTTTTTGGGGTGGGGCTGGATCATGCCAGTGTCCCCCCCACTAGGCAGCCACAGCCTGGCAGCAGTGTCCCCCCCCAGCCCCAGCATCCCGGGCTGAGGCGGAGCAGGCAGCAGGGCTGGAGGCAGCAGAGCAGGTAACAGAGGGGAGATTCCCTGCACCACTTTCATTTTCTTGTTTCCAGCTCTACCAGCCCTGGGTTTTCCTACGAATATGAAAGCACCAGGCAGGAATAAAAAGCTGGAGATGGAGCAGCAAGGCAGCTACAGCGAGCAAGGTAAAGCAGCTCCCTGGGACAGCCACCAGCTCAGTAGCTCTACGTTGGAAGAAGGTATCTGTGGCATCTGTCAGGCACCTCTGCATCTGAAATTTACTGAATCCTGCTCGGAGTCCTCCGGTTCATCCTCTCTGGCATCTTGCACCGCAGCCTCCTCACCCCATCGTAACCCATCGCTGTCAAGCTTCTGTTGCCAAAATGTTGCGCCTCAGCCTCACCCCGCTGCTCGTGCTGGTGCTGGGGGTCAGCCTGGGGGCTGCCTTTCCCCATGACACCCTGAGCAAGAGCTGCAGGCTCTCCAAGTACCAGAACATTGCACATGAGGAGCAGAAAGCTGTGGACAAGATGAGACAAGAGTTTGTGAGTACTGCTGGCAACAGAGGGCTGTGGGCTGGCAGGAGGCAAGGCAGAGGGGATGCTGAATTCAAGACCTGAGTGACAACGTGCATATTTTCTGCAGCATGATGAGGAAGAGTTTTCCAAGGGTGTTTGGGGACATGAAGGATGGCTGGGACAAATTTTCTCCTGGTTTCAGACCCCTCAAGGCTGGCGGGGGTTGTACAACATTGCCAGAAGCTTTTCAGTCTCTCTCTTGCTTTATGCCTGCAGGTGAACAACCACAAATGCAACACCAGGCTCTTCCAGCGGAAATGGAATGCAGTAGACCTGCCGGTAAGAGTGAGGTGATGCTGTAAAAAGGGGGGCACAGCACTCTCCCGTCAGCCGGTTCCACCTCCACACGCACGCCCGGGCAGGTCTTCGAGGCCCCTATCTTCCAGCCCTGGTGCTTCGGGTTCCTAACCGAGACACTCCCACCCACAGATGTCCGACCGCGTGGTGCTGGTGGCAGCCGAGCTGAACCTCACCACTGCCATGCTGGAGCTCCCCGCTGCCCCCAGCTTTGCCGAGGTGCGCCGGCGGCCCCTGGACTTCTTCACGCAGGCCCGGGAGGACGTGCGGGGCTGTGTGAGTGCCTCCCCCAGAGCCCTGCCCCGGGCCAGCTCGGCGGCCGCGCTGCGGGGCTGCTCCTTACCCGGCCGCTCTCCTTGCAGGTGGATCCTTCGCATCAGCCCTCGGGCAGGCTGCGGCACTGGCTGCACAAGCTGCAGGCGGCCATGCGAACAGTAAGTCAGCTCAGCGGGGGGACGGGGCGTTTTGGGGTGTCAGCGCCCGCACTCCAGGGCTGACCCAGCGCATCTCCCCGCCGCAGGAGAGCGCCGGGAGCACGGCGTGCCTCAGGGCCACCACCATCCTCCACGTTCTGCAAGTGCTGGACAACCTGCGCTGCGCCGCGCTCCAGGACAAGTGCTGAAGCGCCCTCAGGCCCAGCCCACGGCACCGCCCCAAGGGACGCCCCGGGAACCGGGAGAAAGCGACTGCGCCGCGCTGTTACTTCCCTTTTAACCTATTTAACCCCTTTTCTCGCTCATGCGAGCTCAGGAAACAATTTTTAAATTTTCTTTTTTTCCACGGTCTTTTAAATTATTGTCTCGGGATAAGGCAAAGTAATGCCCTTCCTGAAAGAACGTGAATATGCGTATTTATAGGGTATCTCTGTTTTTCTGGTTCTCAAAATGTTTTTGAGGAAATCTATTTTTGTACCTGCTATTTATTAGAGAGTATATTCCGCATACTTGCCTGTGTAAATTATTTTATTATGTGCTATTTAATATGAAAACTAAAATAAACTACCATAAGCAGATAAGATGCCATCGCGTGTTTTTAGTGTGCTTTTCTGCAATACCACAGGTATCGCCTGCACATCCTTGCAAGGACATTGCCCAAAAGGAACATCGTTGCGTTTAATCGGGGGACGGGGAAAAAAGAAAAAAGCCTGGATGTTGGGTTTTCTGGAGAGCTTTAATAGATTCTGCCGCTCGGCCGTGCCCCAGGCCCTACCCATGCGCTGCCATCTAACGTCAGGAGCAGCACCCGGGGCGATGAAAACCCATCCGGAGGGAAACGCCCTTGGGCCAACACCTCCCAAGGGCAAGGGAAAGCGCCGGAGGTTGGAATTCCCCGTGGAACCCGGGGTTTGGCTGCAGCGCGGCACCGCTCATTCTGCCGAAAAGCCGCGCTGCAGGGAGGCTTTGCTCCGTGACCCCGGGCTCCCAGGAGGCAGATGCAGTGAATACCTCCTTTGGGTATTCACTCACCTCCTGGCCCTGATCCCGATTTCACCCCTCGCTTTTAAAGGCTTGCAAGAAATCCCTCTCTGGGACCTACGTACGGCCAGCATCCGTGGGAGGAGGATGTTTTTAGGACATTTCTGTCCAAAAGCTGCTGTGCTGTGTTATCCAAACAACACATGGATGTGGAGAGAAAAGCCTGAGGAGGGAAGAAAGGGCTCTAAGCAGCAGTTCTGTGCTGGTTTAACTAGATTTCAGTAAACTCAGTTCCAGTTTCTTTTTTGGGGAAGGAGTAGTGGTGTCACTGCGGTGCATGTTCGGTGAGTATCTCAGTAGCTGTCTGCCAAACCTCCTCTGTGTCAGGTCTCCAGCTTAGCCTTACCATACCTCTAACCTGGATGCTGCTCTTACGGCTAAGTTTTGGTTCCCTTATTTAGTGGAAGCTATCAAATGGAAGAACTTAAGTTTATGCACCTGTTTTACAGATGGGAGGGCTGATTTAACAGAACTGTGAAATTTTCTGAAGTTTCTGGGCAGTCTAGTTATGATACCCAAGTATTCACCCTCCATTATTAAATATACACCTACAATTATTTTTTACACGGATCCCATCTGAGGAACTTGTGCTTCTGTATGACTGATACTTAATGTGGCTGACTATTGCATATTAATATTATTGACATATTGACTATTCCATCTGATAGTCAATATCTGATTGACTATCAGATTCACTAATCTTCCACTCATCTGCTGCTGGGATGTACAAATAGTTGATTAATTTAAGCGGGCACCAAGGCAAACGCTGCCTGGTTAAGCTCTGCTCCTGAAATCACCCTGACAATTGCTGGGTTTTGTCCCTCTTAGTGTGTTGCTATTTGCCATAGACTCAGCGTAATTTATATTGCTGCATCACCCCCCTTTCCAAAGCAGAGTTAAGGGACAGTAAAAGAATGGAATTTATTGGAAATGGCTCGCCAGAAACGTGGTGGGTTCACAATCCCTGGAAGTGTTTAAGGAACGACTGGAGGCGGCACCGGTGCCGCGGTCTGGGTGACATGGTGAAGATCCGTCAAAGACTGGACTCGGTGATCTCAGACGTATCTCCTAACCTTAATGATTCAGTGATCCCGTTTGCAAAAGGTGACAAAACTCGGCCTGGGGACAGCTAACTCCAACGACATCGGCTCCCCTCAGGCACTGCGGCACCCCGCTGGCGCTGGGGGAGCACCCCAATATGGCGGCGTTGCCTGAGGGGGCTCCTCAGCGGCAGCCCCGACACGGCGCCGCCCTCACGGCGGCCAACGACCTCCCCGCCGCGCCCGCCAAACTCTCGCGAGATCCCGCCGCGGGCACTTCCCGGCCCCTCCTGCGCTCTCGCGAGATCTCCGCCGCGGGAGGAGGAGGAGGAAGAGGAGGAAGGAGGAGCCGCCGCCGCCGCCGCTCCCCCGGGCCGGCGCCGGGGATGGTGTTGGCCGCGGCATCCGGGCCCTGACGCCGCGCTCAGGTACGTGCGGGCTGTGCCCCTTGCCTCGGCCCCCGGCTCGGGCCTGGCCGCTCCCGCTGTCCCCACATCTGCCGGCCCGCCAGGCCTCGGCTCCCGGTGGGGTCTCCCGGCCCCGGCACCCCGCGGTCCCCGTGCCTTGCAGAGGGGCTTGCCTGGCTCCCGGGGGAGCTGGAGAATTCCCCGGACTCCTGCTCCCTTCCTTGCGAATAAGCACAGCACCTCTCCCTTCCTCCTCTGTCTTCTCGGTAAAGCTTTACCTGCGATTTGTGAGTGCTTTTTTGCTATGTTTCATTAGAATTTGGGATACAGCCGAAGCGAATAATTTCTTTTCCAGACTTATCACGCTCCTCTAGAGTTTCCTGGTTGTCTAGGAGAAGTTGTAGAGGTATTTAGGCATTTAATGCCCATCGAAGTTGAATTTATTTGGAGTCAGTCCAAAAAAGGGGCGTATTTTTGAGGGGAGAGCTGGTCTGCAGTTTGCAGATATTTTTTTTCCTTTTTTGTTGTAATTTATGGCCGCGTTCATTACTCTTCAGACCCCCTACTCCCCTCCCCCCCCTTTTTTTTTCTTTTTCTTTTTTTTTTGGCAGCTGTTGTTTTTTTTTCCCTTCTCTAAGGAAAAATGAAGTGTTTTGTTCTTAGTCTTTCTTTCTCCAGGGTAAAACCCACAGTTTGTTTCAGTTAAGACAGCTGGATTTTACATTTACGCTGAGCTGTACGTTTGTTTTTGAACCTACATCTCGAAGCTGACACACACATTACTTGTCAGGGTCAGGGAGTTTGACATGTAGATCTCACTAGAGTTTCCTGCTGTTAGGGACTGTTGTGAAATATTTCTTTTTTTAAGCTTTGGTGCTCGTTTTTCTGTTAAGTTCTTCTCAACCTCCAAGTAAAGATTACACCCTAGCTTTTTGCATTTTCCCCCCCTTTATTTGGTTGAATTAATGATTTAAAGAATGAGCAGTTCTCCTATCATTTTAGCTGTTCGGGGGGGCTGAAGGGTTTGGGTTTTGTCAGCACTTCGTTGGTTTTAGCCAAAATGTTAAAGAAGGAGGACTTGCCTTCAACTGGGAGTAGCGTCAAAACATATTAAGCCATGACAGATTGGCTGCTTTGGCTTCATGACTTCGGCATTCTGACCACCTTTTACTGTAATTAATTTATCAGTGCAGTTACTTTCCAGAGTGGATGGCTGGCACAGCAAGAGTGTCTCTTCGTTTCAGTTCTTTGGTCTCTGTGTGTCAGCTTTCTGCCCTGTGAAGAGTTAGTGTTGTGCAGCTGTGTAGATAATCGCACTGTTTGCAGCCTCAGTCCCTTTCCTGTGCCCTGGGAGCTGTCTCAGAGCTCACTTCCTAGTTAGACAGTTGTTCCAGGAATCCCTCCCCTTTCTCCTTTTTACCTTTTTTTTTTATTCTGGCCGGCCAGAAGGCAGCTGTGAATGTTGTCCTGTGAGGGGTGGAGGAGAGTAGGGGGCTGCCAGGGGTATTTTCGCAGCCGGTCTTTTGAAGGAGCAGCGTCAGGCAGTGAAATCGGGTTGTAATCACCCATGTAAGCCTGACCTCTCTCCAGAAAACTGAATTTCCTCTTGGCCTGATGCGCTGCACCTCCCCCTCTCGCTATTCACGGCCCAAACGAGCTCATTCCTCGGGTGCCGAGGGCAGTCCCCACCTTTAATCACGGCGCTGTTAGCGGCTGTGTGCCGCAGCTCTGGGCTGATGACGGTCGTTCGCTCCTTATTCAACAGCCTTGACTTGTTTCGCTCCTCCCCGTCGTTTTTTGACTGTCCCTGCCCTCCCGTTGTGTTCCAGGTGGGAAGCAGCAGTAATGCTAACGCTGGCAAGCAAGCTGAAGCGGGATGATGGTGTCAGAGGCCCCCGTGCGTCCAACCCAGCGTCTGACTCCACTCGCAGGGTGTCTGTCCGGGACAAATTACTCGTTAAAGGTGAAAGAATATACTGAAATATGCTGGGATTTACTGTTGTTGGGTGTGTTGCCAGTAAACAGCACTAAGCTGTGTAGGAATCCCCACAGGTATTTTTCAGATGTCCTACAGGACGCTTGTTTTGATTTTCATAATTCGATAAAAATAAGTGTCCTCCTTACTCTGTCGAAAATTAGTCCCTCATCAATTAAAACATGATAAAAAATTGCCACATAAGTGTCACTGAACGTGTAGGAGGAGAATGTCAACAGAAGTATATTTGCCTTGGTAGGAAGGTAAAACCTTTAGCAAAACCATAACTGCCTGTCACAGGAAAAAACATCCTGAAAGTAACAACATCCTGAAAGTAAAACCACCATTTTGCTGGTTTTAATGGCACAGGTCAGAGGCAGCACGCTTTAAAAAGATTTAAAGAAAGCAGTGCAGAGAGAGATTTTTGTAGGCCTGGAGTCACTGTAGGTTGAGTGTGAAGTTGTTAATAATAAACCAGTGCTTGTATTGCACTGTGGTGTGTTTTAGGAAGGCTGCTGTAGGTTTTTACCAGCTGGTGGGGAAAAAAGCCCCAAACCTACTGCTTGGCAGTTGTGGGTAAATGGGGTAGTTAGTGAGACAACAATTAAACTATTTTAGAGTTAAACCAGGGACAGCTCTTTCCTGCACTTCAATTTTTTTTTGTAGTATAGATAATATTATATTTAAAAATCCATAGATAACTGACAGCTTGCAGTTACTATGGATTTAAACTCAGGTTCACTCCCTCTGGTGATAGTTGAATGTTAGTGGCAAAGGAATGTGTTGTTTAGGTTGGTGTTTCTGCTGAAAATGTTCAGTAGCAAATACACTGCTGTTGGTGTTTAAGCTGCCACTACTGGGATTCATGCCAGTCAGAGGAAATGCACATTTCCTGGTCTTGTTTCAGAATGATTTGTAATTGCCTGACTGATATTACCTAACTAGCACTACATAGGGGATTTTTTTCCAAATTAGGGTAAATGCTGTCAGATATCTGGAGCAAGGTGTCACTGCAAGTGCTGCTGCCTCAGCTAGACTGCAGGGATGTTCTATCCACAATTTTCTCTCTGTATCGTTTTAAGGACAGGGAATTACCTGCTTGGAATCATGACTGTGATCACGCTTACACTTCCAATTTGGAAGTCCTCATTTAACTTCGGTTCTGAGGGAGAAAGATTCAGGCAGGAGAAATAAGCTCTTTAACCAGGCTAAGCTACAAAGCCAAATTACTAAATATATATAATCTGAGATTTTCCCTAACCTGCAGGTATAAACTTGAGGGGAAGATAGCAGTGTGAAATAAATACCCTTCATATGAGGTGCCAAAGACATTTTACTCTAGCCTCAGAGCAATAATGTTTTTCAAAACCATACCCAAGTCTGCAGGGGAGGAAGAGAATGTAATGTGTAGAAAATCAGTATTGACATTGTAGTTGTAATTGCTGTGGCTATGATAGCAAACCAGCACAAACTGAGTACTGAACAAGTCCCAGACTGACAAGTATTAAGAGCAGGTGGGTGCTCACATGGCTCTGACGAGCTCTGAGTGCTGGATCCTGATCTGATTGTGCATGGAAGCTGCATCCCTGCTGTGAAATGAGTGGTGCAGGTCACTTAGAGTCACCATCAAAGGCACTGGTAAAAATGTGCCTTAATATAAATTTGCAAAAGCACAGCAAAGGTTGTTGGCAGGGTTTAGGCTACTGCTTACTGCATGGATAATACATATGAAGAAAAATAAAATTAGAATCTGTTTAGAGTGACATATGCAGAGGCTGGAATGAAAAGAGGAAAGGGAAAAAGGTAAAGGAAACCCTTGGTTGAGTCAGGAGGTTCAGAGTGAAATGCCTGCCTTTCTAAACTCCTCAGGGAGGAGCCTCAGTGCAGCTGGACCCAGTCTCAGGCTTGGACTCAACAGTTATGTCTGAAAGATTTAGCAGATTTAGATTTAAATCTGAAAGATTTAGCAGAACTTAATCATAAAAGCACTTAAGTGTTATATGAATTATTAATCAGCTATAAACATAATATAGCTTCAAGGTAATAAGATGTACACTGCTTTATAGTGTGTTCAAGTCAATGCACACACATACACCTAGATATATATCTATATAGATATACATATATATATATATGGATATATAGATGTATTCAGTGTGTGAAATAACACACACCTGTATGGGTATGTGTGTATACATGGGAATACATATTAAAAAATTACCCCCCAGAGTGAGTGAAATAGTCCAGTTAATCCCTTTTTGGGGATTACTGGAATTTTCTGAAATTCAAGTGAGAATGGTACCATTTCACTCAGGTTGTAATTCAGCTAAAGATTGTTTCAAAGCCGTCAGGGAATGGCTGATTATTCCTGCTGCCATCTCCCACCTTGTCCAGGCAGGAGGAGTTCCTGGTACAGTTCAGGAATGCTTCACCACCGAGCTCTTGTGCAAAGGCCAGGGCCTGGTAGGAATTGCTGGAATTGCAGAGCAGGCCAGATGTTGGGAGAGAGGATGCACTGATGCCTTAAGTTTTAACTTTTATATTTTTTAGATTCTGTGCTGTTTTAGTGGGTAGATTTAGGTTTCATATTAAGTGCTGCTAAGCTCTCTTCACAGAGTAGATAGACAAAACAATTCCTTCTCTAGCTTGAGACCAAGGGCAACTTCCAGGCCAAAGAACAAAAACAACGGTGAAATGAGAAGAAGAAAGCACAAGGAGGATGGAGCTTCATAACCTGAAGCTGTGGTTGGACAATTTGACTCCAATGTGCCAATGGACCAGAACTTATAAAAGTGTGAGACCTCGTGATCAGGGGTCCATTTTGTGACCATTCAGGTGCATCTTGGGTGTGGTCCCACAGGGCTCTTGTGCTGCCCGGGTGTGCCCATGGAGGCCTTTGAATAAATCCCTGCTTTATCCCTTTGTTCTGTCCAGTCTCTGCTCCAGGTCAGCCTCTAGCAGGCAGCAGCACCACGACAGTCACGATGCTCTCCCAAAAGAGCTCTGGGAGCAGCTGTCAGTCTGCTGAGGATGGTTTCTGGGTGAAACGGGACCTGATGGGAGAAACAGATCATTCCAGTGAAACTGCTGGAAGTGAGAGGGGAGTGTAGTGGGAAGGACTTGCTGGGGGTGTTCTAAGCTGCTCAAGCTAAATGTAGACCACTTGTGTACAAAAGTTTCTAGAATTTGCTTCAACAGTTTAAGACAGATCAGCTGCAGCAGCATCTGCGATGTTGCGAGACCGAGTGCAGGTGAACTTCTGATGTTGACTGTGTTTCTGGGTCACGTAGAGATTGCAGGAGTGGGTTAGAACAGAAGTGCAGTGCTGCCTGCTAAAGGTGTGCACACAGCAGTGATGCTGCTGCAGCTGGACCAGCACCAGTGCTTTTATTGCTCGTTTGTATGGAGCTGTAATAGCTGGACTTTGGCTGCTGTACTGGATCCCAAAGTCAGCAGGAGCCTGGAAGAATAGTTGTAAGTAGAAGTTGTTACTGGTGTGTGTTTTGGCTGGGCTTACAAACAGATGACAGTGGCAGAACGGGGGAAAGGCTCCATCAGGTCAATGTCCTGGCAAGAAATTGGAAAATAGTCTCTCCTGCATGAAAGAAGAGAAATCCTGGCCATGAGCAAGGGAGGAGGAGATGAGAAAAGGCCCACAGTGTTCTGCCAGTGGTGAAGCTCCACTGTCCTATTCCTGCTCCACAGTAAATTGGGGGTAGTCTAATAAGTCCTGCAGATGGATGTCTGCCAGCTTTGCTAAGGTATTGTCCAGACACAGACAGTGTCTGTTTTTTTCTGGAGGTAAATTGCAGACAGCCTTGTTTGTGTTGATGGAGTCGAGCGCAGGAAGGCAGGACAGGATCTCTGAAGGATGTGCTGTCACGCCCATACCCCTGCAGCCCTCAGCTGTGTTGTGTCCTCTGCCTGGTCAGTAGATCAGTGCTGTTGTGATTGAGGTGATGACCATGACCCCAGCCACTGATGAGTGTAGGTGATGCTTGCAAACTTTCAAAGACTTGGCGTAGACCAACTGCATGCTGCTTGAAAGTAGGAAAGATAAGTGCTAATTTAGGTATGATAGCTATTTGCACTTTGGATGTGAGGAAACATCTCAGTTGGTCTTTGAAAAAGTGGTGTCAGGCACTGACTTTGAATTTATTGATGGATGCACGTTAAACAGGCTTTGTTCCACTTCTGGGGAAAAGCTGCTCTTAAACTACTGGTGCCCTTTGTTAGTATTTCCTTAAGTTGTTCTTTTGACAGCTTATATCCAGCATTGTTACAGATTCAGGTATCAGTCATGTCTCAGGACACTTGGGTTGTTTCATGGACATACTATGACTGGAAGTCTCTCTGTCACTGAAGTTTTACATATAGGGAAGTAATTCTGAGTCATTTGGATATTCTCTTCCAGCTGTAGGGAGGGTCTAGTAAAGCACAACTTTGTTCAGAATTGTGCATGACTCGCTGTGCATCTGTTTTCACTGCATTTACATCTGGGCTCAGCTGGAGAGTAAGGCCCTAATTCTTTAGGCCTAGTACCCAAATTAAAATAGAGCAAACAGTACAATTGCTTCAGCAGCTTTCATTTTGTTCTGTGCTGCAGAGGCAATTTTTAATGTTCTGTTCATCTCTAAGGGGAACTTCATTAAGCTGGGAGCAGGGGCTGCATGACTGCTCCTCCAGGATGGCAAGCACGCAGTGCTGAACTCGAAAGGCAGATCCTTTCTGAAATTTAAAAAGGGCTGAGGACAAACCAAAGATGAATATTGTATAACAAAGGGTGACTGCTAAATTGAATTGAAGATAGAGAGTGTGCCAGGATGGCAGTAGCAGCTCTTGGAACACAGAGGTTGTCCCTTATTCTGCATTTTTGGCAGTGCACAGAAACTTCATAATTCAGTTTTATATTACCACTACTGCTTAGTTTGATTGTGGCAACTTGAAATGACTTAATATACATGAAAATGAGTTAACAAGGTTTATTCCTTGGTTGTCTTCAGTATCTGTGGCTTTTACAACCATATTTATGTAACCAGAAAATATTTTATGTGTGCCTCTGTATAAGCCTGAGAGAATGAAGGTGGGAAACTGATGATGCAAGTGAGGTGAGTATCCATTTTAACTAAAAATGAGGGAAGCCATTTATTTGGTTTCTTCAAGCCTTCAAAAATAGTAATATCCTTCCTCACAAAAACAGGTGAGGAAAGTTGAGTGGGCAGAAAATGCTTTTTTTCTTATACTGGTCTGTACAGTTCAGAGGAGCTAAGTAGGGAATGCTATAAGGATGGATGGGTAAGAATTAGGAGGCAAACAGCATTTCTAGAATTAATAGAATATTAGCATTAGTACTTAGAAAATGGAATTTTTATTAGTGTCAAGGTATTTAATCTTCATCTCTAGAAGTTTTAAAGAAGTAAATTAAAGAGGGACCTGAACAGGAGAAGGGGCTTTTTGAATAAAACCAGAGAGAAATAACACTGCTGTGGATGAGAATGCTCACTTGAAGAAATAATGCTTTTATTTGGTGTACCTAAAACCAGACTCCATCAGGAAGCACAGAGCTTGATCTTTGTGGAAGACTTAGTAAACGAAGCGCTGCTAAAATACTCATTTGGGGAGCTGAGGGAGCAGAGCAGTGGAGTTGTGGTGTGTGCATTGAACATTCATAAAGCTTGTACACACAGCAGGAGTGTTCCTATTTCTGTCTCGAGAACTGT
>WAAG01014621.1:7950-22404 GCA_013390105.1 Tichodroma muraria | reverse complement strand
GACCTTGTATTTTTTATTTTTGAGTCTTGCTCCTTCAAGTTGGCATGGGACAGTGATCTCCTTACTTCAGGCTGTCAGAGAAGGCAGGGCTTAAGTCTGCAGTGCCTGGCAGGAGATTAAAGAATGTTTTCAGAAAGCTGCAGGCAGGGAGCTGGGGAAGATCAGGGTAGATGTAGATGTCAGGAGAAGCATCATGTCATCTGGAGAGTGAGCTGGAGTAGGAAACCAAGAGCTTTTGTTCTGCCTAAAATGGCTCTAATTCCCCAAGCTGAGAACCTACCCAGGGAGGCCCTCATTCTCAGGTCTCTGACACCTTGAAGTGCAGCTGGTGATTTGAGTCCACATCCCTCTGGCTGGTAATTCCCAGACGGGGAAAATGAGGTCTTTATCACTGGATGTTGAGGTGCTGTGGAACCACCACCACTGAAAATCAGTGATAACCAAACAGTGTGTGACCCCTCCTCCCCAGGCATGTGCCCTCACTACAGACCCTCACAGACGGTTCTGCAGCCCAGAAGCACAATCACTGCCCAGGACACAGAACACATGGCTGCTTTACCACAGGACTCCTCTGGGGCTGCAATGACGTATCAAGAGCTTTTGCTGGCTTGTAAGTCCAGTGATTTCAGGATTCATTTCTTAATCTGTGGCAAAGGAAATACAGCAAAGGAAGCAATCTATGGGAGTGTGTGGAATGGGGCATACAGAAGGGAAAGCTTGTGCTTTCACCTTCAGCTTCTGATTTCTCTGCCTTTAGCTTTTCTGATGGGTTGATACGTCCTGTGGCAACCTTCATGGTCAGGCACAGCAGCTTTTGGGGTTCTGAAAAGAAAATTATGACTATTCTCAACCTCTACTTTTCAGAATAAATCTTGTCCAGAATAGCTCTTTTGTTCCTCACACAGTAGAAAACTGTTGGCTTTCCATGGCTTTGGCAGGGTTGTAATAACTCTGAGGGCGTGATTTAGCCTGAGACTGTGTCTGTGAATAACCTTTCACAGGCAGTGATCCTGCAAACATTCTGGCATGTCAGTGTTCTTACAGATTTTTCCATGCATGAACCTACAGGACTGTTGGAACTGAGGGCTTAGGCATGGAGATGTTAATGTTTGCAAAGGTAGTCATTTCCCCAAGTGTCACGTCAAAAACTTGTGTTCAGTCTGAATTATTTTCTACTGTTCTGGAAGTTTATCAAACTCTATAACTTCCTAAACAGGACTGTGCATAGTTGTTTCAGAGCGACTCACCTGTCTGAACAAAGGAAAGTTTATTATGTTTTAAAACTAAAGGAATTTGGACTTGTTTTTGCAAAGATGCTGGTAAGTTTCTTTGGGTTTTTTTTTGCAAAAGGATCCACACAACATTCATATGCAGGCAAAATGTATTTCCTGACAGGAAAAAATAATCCAAACCCATAGTTGTTCAGTTCTTGACTGCCACTTTATAGAGAACAGAACCTTATATTAACACATATGTGCTAATAAACAGCATATATGGACATGCTGGCTTCACGTTGCACTGACTCTGGAGTGTTCATCATTGACTGGCATGAGTCTTTTATTTCTTAGCCCTGTCCTGGTTCTGGCCAGGACAGGTTAATTTTTACAGCACCCAGGAGGAAGACAGTGCATTGAGCAATCACAGGTGAATCCTTGCACAATTGCATATGAATGGTTCACCTATCTTGAACACTCTTGTTACTATTGTTGTCACTGTTAGTTTTCTTATTTCATTGTTGTTTCTAGTAAATTGTTCTTACCTCAACCTGTGATCTTGACCTTTTTGTGCCTCCAATTCTCCTCTCCATCCCTCTGAAGGAGTGAGGGGGATGAGGGGGAAGCGAGTGAGTGGTGCACAGTGGGAACACTGAACTGGGGAATATTATTCCTAAACTAAGACATGCCCTTAATTTCCTATAGTCACAGGAAACACCCATAGGAAATAGACTGGCCATAGAATGCAAAGATCAGTCACCTCAGCCATTCATTACTGACTGTCACATTAGAAGAACCGAGGCTGTGTTTTCCTCCTTAATCAGCTCAAAGTGAAGGGTCCTCCCAGGCAGGTGAAATACCGTTTACTTTCCTCTTACAAAATGGAATGGTTTTGAGCAGCACCAAACCATTAAAGATTTTGCAGTGTTGCAGAAAGGTTGTAAGAGGTCATCTGATAGAAGCTGGGTGAATTTAAAGGCCAAATCCTCAGCAGGTGCAAAGCAGCACCCTTCAATTGACATCAGGGAGGATGTCATGGTGGAGCTGCTGCTAAGACTCCAAGGGGCCTTAGAGAATTAGTCTCAGCCAGCGAGCCTGCAGTGCTGCAATTACTGCTCTACTTTCTCAAATATTGTTCCAGAAACTCTATTTGACTAATTTTTTTCTTGTTCTGTTAGTATGTGTAATCCATCAGAATCTGTTTTTTCCACTGCAGTATGTCAAACTCATGTCTTTTTGTCCAGCCTGCTTGCTAAGCTAGGTAGAGTGAAGCCATGGTCTGAATGCATCTAAGTGCACATTTAAGACATGTCTGAAAAATCTACAGAATCTACAGGGTCGCTTGCTTTTCCTTTCCTTCTCCTTCTTTTCCTTTCCTTTCCTTCTCCTTCTTTTTCTTTCCTTCNTTGTCTAATCCAAGCTGTAAAAGCTTTCCATGGCCTGTTTTGATACCTGGAAGCACTATGAAGCTGCTGATCATGATACAGTTTGGATTGAGCCTGGCTGGTAGGGGCAGGCTGAAAGAAGTAATCTAAATAAAAGTGCATGGCCCCTTGGACCCAAAATTGGTTGCCTTGCCAGTCCCAATTCATTTATCTCACAAAAAAACCTAAACAGAAATAAATCCTCAGCAAATTCCTATCAGTTTCACAGCAATCATTTGCTTTTCTGGCTTCCACTAAGGATATCATTATGCTCTTTAGTCCTAACCCAGTCCTAACCTGCTCAGCTTTCGAAATAGTTAGTTTAATTAATCCCCTGCCTTTCTGATTGTTAGTGCTATGTATTGCAAGTGAGATTTTGATGCAAAGCATCACTAAATTAATTAGTTTTGGCCCTGATCCACCAGATTTAATGGGGGTATTTGCACGTTCAAAGGTAGACCACTGTTGAAGTGCCTCATTGAATGGAGCACTTCTCCCTTAATGAGAGGGGGCTAGGCAGCTTGGCCTCTGGCTGCTGGATGAAGTTATCAGGGGTACTTACTGCCTTGGCAGACAACCTATGCTCCTGGCAAGCCATGATGATATTTTAGTTATGTCCTCTACAGAAGTGGAACATCTTGAATAATCATCTTATTTTATGCCTTCTTCTGTATTCCATTGTTACCTCATATTGAAGGTGTTCTCACTGAATTTGTGGTATCCTCTATGCACATCTCAGAAAGCGCTTTAGTTAAGGCCATGAGAGAAATCTACCTTGAAAGGTTTGATTAACAACACCTTAGATCTTAGATTTTTAACAGAATTGTTTCTGTGTGTTCATGGACTGATATTATTAGTTTATTGTTACCTTGTAGACTGAGATTAAAATTGATGCTATCTTTGCGTTGTTGCAGGATGATAGTGTGTTCCACATCAACAGACACCACTTCTTAGCTTTTCATCAGGGTATACATAAGGGAGAGGGAGTACAAACATTGCCAGCCTGGCTTCGGTTCCTGTGGCTGTTTAGATCAACTCAATGAGTGGCTGGAGATCTACGTCTTCCTTCAGTAAAACTCTGTTTCTGCTGAAATTCTGGGTGTTTCCCATCAATCTCACTAAAGATGGAATTTCATTCTTAGAATTTTCATGGGCTTTTCTCAGTATAGGATAACTGTGCCCAGCAGCACATGCCAAGATTCAACTAACAGTGTTGCAGTTTTTTAAACAGCTACTCTTTTAATAGTGTCCTGATAGTTCGGCCTGGCTGGATAAGATGCTGCTGGAGTTTCCTAACCTTATGGAATAGGTATTATAAGATGCTGAACACAATAGACAAATCACAGACCTTGAGTTTCGCATTTGAACTTGAATGATGAGGAGCAAAATTACTTGGCAGAAACACAACCTGGTTTGTGAATCTAGTGTGTGAAAATGTTATCTGAACTGGTGTTGGGAAACTATTGCTTTATTGTCTTTTATTTGCCAGTTCCTTGGGTTTCTGGGCAGCTGAGGTGGATTACATCAAAACTTCAGGATGACCTTTCTATTCAAGGCAACAGTGATGCAGTGCTTCATCTTGTGAAGTTACCTCTGAAAGACTGGGTTATTGAGGTCCTGACTGACTCATACGGCTATTCAGATTTCCATCAGCACCCTTGGGAGTCGAGAAGTTCATTTTGGCCTACTAAACAGACCTGCTAGAAGAACTCTGCCTCCCCTCCTAAGACAAGCAATAGTCTAGTGGTGCTACTGTGCATAAGGCGGTTTGGGGTAGATGAATAAACTCCTAGCATGTCATTCTCCAGCACCAGTGATGTAGGCTGTGGTCTTTCCTAGAATTTCTTCCTTAGTTCCAGACTGTTCTAGGAACCCTTTCTGACTGACCTGCAAATAAAACAAAAATCTGTGTACCCTTATTGATCCTGTGGTCAGGTGCATGCATAATGTAAACTCAACTACTTTTTGCTTTAGCTTTTGGTCAAGTAGTAAAGAAGCAAAGCAGTGGAGTCAAGGTGCAAAACAGCCTGGAGGAAGGAATTTCAAGGAATCACAGCCAAATATTAGAAGTTTTTGTCCCCCGTTTTGTGGAAGGGAGATGACTAACGGTATAATAGTATCTGTGCAAAAAAGTCAACATCCATCCTGAACGATTGTCCACAAAAAAAAAAATAAATTGTGCAGACCCTGTGCTACATCTATCCCCTTTCTGGTTAATGACGATTTTAATTGTTTGACTGTGTTTTCCACAAGGCAGCCTGGCTCCCCAGGGAGGCACGACCGGCGTCTCACCTTCCCCAGAGCCAGGAGCCTGGCCCATGCCAAGGCGGTCATTTCCCAGGGCAGGGGCAGCCCAGGTGCCCCACGCCGGCGCGTTTGAGGGGAGAATGGCCGTAATGAATATGCGGCAGCCTGCGGTGGGAGCCCTGCCACTGTTAAATTTGTAGCCAATTAGCCATGTTGCACAATTCCAGCAGAGTAACACCAGTCTCTATAGACTTGGTATAGAGAGAGAAATTAGTTTAGACAAATACCTCTTAATCCCTTGTTCTTGGCTGGGCTGGAGCGCCTACTGCTAAGTGCTAATGGCACGGGGAAAATCCCAATTTCCAGTGTCAAGAGCTTCGAGGAATCAGTCTATTAAAGGGAGACATTTATTTTGCATTAGCTTTGATCAGCAGCTCCTGGGTGAGATCTCCTTAAATAAATACCCCATGCAGCCTCTCGCTTGGGGAACGCGGGTTTCAGGCCGGGCCGGTGTCTGAGGGAGAGGGCACCGGGGCCGCTTTCTGCTGGGCCTTGCCCCGCGGGAGCAGAATCATGGAATCAATTAGGTTGGAAAAGACCTCCAAGATCATAGAATGCAGACTGAACACCACCCTGTCAACTGGACCATGGCACTGAGTGCCACGTTCAGCATTTCCTTAAACAACTNGGCCGGCGGCGGCGCTTGGGCGATCTCGCGCTGCCCCCCGGCGGCCGCTCCCGGCCGTGCTGCCGCTGCCCCGCTGCCGGCTCCGGTCCCCGGCGCTTTGGCGAGGGCAAGGCTGGGTCCCCCGCCCCGTCCCGCTCGCAGCCGCACCGCTGTCCCCGGGCGGTGTGCATTCCCCAGGTCGGTCGGCCCTCGGGCAGGGGGAGCCGTGCCTTGCAGGGCGAGCGACGCTGGGAGCCGGCGGTGCCTCTCCCGGAGCCTCAGCCCGACCCCCGGGGCGCCGAGCGAGGCAAAACCGCACGGCCTCGCCTTCCCCGCGCCGGCCGTCGATACTCGTTTTAAGTCTTAAAATGCAAAGCAAACGCCTCGGTGTTGCAAATAAAGCAGCGTCACTGCTCCCTGTCCTCGTGTCAGGTAGCTGAAGCCTTTCCATGGCATTAAAGGATAATACCTCGCACCTGGGGCTGCCACGAGGAACAAGAGCGTGTTTTTACGCTTCAGCCTCCCCGTGTATTCTAGATGCAATTTTCCAAAAGATATTGACATCTAAATAAGCTAAACATATAATAAAAGATGAAAATTGTATGGGAATCTCCCTGGACACAACTATTTGGCCCTCATGACATTATTTAGGTACTCCAGAAGCTTCTGGGACTGAGGGGAAATTGCACTGACACGTGCAAAGTAACTTAGAAACCGACCAGCATTTTCAGATCACTGAGTGGCATGCTGGGAAAAAAAATAATATATTGCTTATTGCTCCTAAATACTAATTGCATGCACTGGGTCTTGGTCCATAATTGGAATGTGAGCAATGTGTACATATGAAATGTAGCAATTTCTGTACTTATGTAAGTAGCTGTTATCTAAAAATTACATAGCTTACTACTGTGTTAAGTTTATGACTGCTTCCTGGCATTGCCTGGACACAGTACCTGCATAAGGCACCTGCTGGGTTTCTGAATGCATCAGGTACATCCCAGCATTTCTGTGACTTTGGAGGAATGTTAATGGCATGACAGTAGCACAGCAGGCCCCACAGCAGACTGGTGGGGAGGGAGGATGAGCAGTGCTGGCTACATTAGGGCCACTTTGCAAGCGTCTAAAATATTTTTGCAGATGAAATACACAGATTTTAAGCAAGGATATGAGGATGGAATGGGTGAAACTTGGTTTTCTGAGTGTTTGGCTTGTAAATACGCAATTATTTTTCAGCTGTAAATAGCAAATGTGGCTGCAAGTCCCTGCTTACCTCTGAGCCTTTTCTTCAAGCAGGACACTGGGTCTGTGCCATGGCTTTCTAATGCAGATTCATTATCTGGTCTGCTCTGATCACATTTTCAATGCTCCTTGGTGTTTATCCTTGGGGTTAGCATCTGTTAATGCTGTGGTTGCATCTATGTTGTCAGGAGCTAATAGCCATAGGCTGCCTCTCCAGGGCAGCCAGGCAGGGCTCTTCTGTGTGGCGGGGCCTCTGCTTGGCTTGGAGGTGTGATTCCAAGAGATGAGCCCGGTTCATGGAACTTAGCTGCCATCCTTTCTGCTGAGTGCTCCCACCGGGTGTTCTTTCCATTGTGGAGAGTGGCAGGGGTCAGCTGTCAGGATGGGGTATTGCAGGGATGGTACTTGGCCATGAATCATGCATAATTCTCTAGTGAATCAAGCCCTTTGAGCAAAAAATAATATTTAATAAATTCCCAACTGCTGGGCTCTTAACTGCTTGGCACTGGGAAATGTGAGGATGACTGGAGACTTCTCCACTGTGGCAAAGATACCCAGTGGCTAAAGTTAACACAAAATGAAATTCACATTGGAAATAAATTGTGGATTTTAAACATTTAATTAACTATTCAGACAGATTGCCAGGAGGTGTAGCAGAAATTTTTTTCGTTGCTTTTAAGTTTTTAAATGAAGACTGGTTGTCTTTGTAGAAGATATACTCTAATCCAAATGTAAATTGTTGGGATCAATGCAAGAATTACTGGATGAACTTCTCTGGCCCTTGCTATGCTGCATGTCAGACTAGATGATGCTAACAATCACTTCTGGCCATAAAAATGTATGAGCAGTAGAAAATTATAAGTTTGAGAAGAATAAAATGATATGAAATTAACTCTGTAACAGAAATATTTATGCAACATAAACTCTAACTTCTCTTGCATTATTTCACACCCTCTCTGAAAGCAGCACAGATTTATAGTTGCATGTTCACATTAAAAACAACAGTTGAGAAACTTAAAAAAACGGAAAAATTAATCTAGTTCAACAGAATGGTAACTGACTCCCAGTAAAAGGTCTGTCCGACCTGTTAATTTGCTACTCAGTTTCCTTTTGGAGGAGCAACTTCCTGCAGCAGTTGCTTGTACTTGTCTGACTTAATTTTTAGAAATTTCCCCATTTAAGATACAGTATATTTGAATGGGTAATTGACCTTAGCTAATAGGTAATTTAATAAGTAATCTATCGTTCTTGATAGATGAATGGTATTTGTATTTAACTCTCTCAGATAATGGTCTCTCAAGAGCTCAAATAGGTTTTCCACCTCTCTGTGCTGTCCCAATGATCTTGAGAACAACCCCCTGACTTCAACAGAAACACAGCTTCTGGGACCTTACACTTATTAGGCATGTTCAAAAATCTCTGTAAGTGAGTGGGAGGTGGAGGATAGGACAAACACAATTCCTGTGTGACTACTTAAACTGCCAACTCCATGTGACACATGTCCAGTGAAATGAGTAAAAACATAATTCATACTATGAACCAGCATTTTGCTTAATGATTTTTTTCTGAGAGTATTCAAAGAGAGGAATGAAAATGAAAGCAATCAAATCAGTTTGAGAAGTCTATTTTTTTTAAATAAAAAGAGTGTGTGAAGGCACCATATTATTAATATTTTTCTTGCCCTTTCTCAAACATAATTCTTGAGGAAGGACTTGATCTGCCTGGAGTTGAACCATGTTGTGTGGTTTTGCTTTATTTTGAAAGGTGGAAATTTTTGAGTTGTCTGTTTCTGTTTTGAATGAGGTGAAGCAATAAATTCTGGTTTTGACACATTTGAGATTTTCAATACTTTCTTCCTTAACATAACAGAGACCTGGCCCAGGTTCCTCTCTGAGATATTTTCAGTGAGAGCTGTCTGGGCTGCTCACTCCTTAACGAGGAAAAAGACAGGCCTATTTTCCAAAACTTTTCCACAGTAAGGGAGACAGAAGAGAATGAGATACTTCCTATATGTGATTCATCTTGCCATTATCAGCTGCTACATTGGGATAAGGTAATTTCTAATTTGAAGAAACTTCTCTACAAGGGCTATAGATTATGAGCTTCTCTTTAAATGTCTGCATTGTGCTTACCTGGTGCTGGCCATTGAACATTAACTAAGAATAAACATGAAAGAATAGAGAAGGAGAGAACAGGAGGTAATATTTCCCAAAAATACTTAATAAGGAAAAAAACAAATGCTTGAAAAGCAAAAGTGGTCTGTGGATTCATAGAAAAGGGAAGACAGTAGAGAGGAAGCAGAAGGAACATACAGAGGGCAAAGAAGAAAAAAAAAATCCCTTTCCCTTTGCTGGGGCCCAGATGGGAAAACAAAGGTGGCTATGTGTTTTCCTGTAGCTGCAGTAGTTGAAGTCCAGCCAAACAAGGAAGGTGACCACTTGTTTTCAATAGAATATAGCCCAGTGGTAGGGCTTGGAAAACTGATGAATGTTGAAATCTTCTTAATACATCTTTGCTCACCTGAGGACCTCCTCTGATACTGCTCAAGCATCCTGTAATATAACAAGTGCATCCAGCACGTTATGTAGTCCTCTTCACTTTGCCCTGCCTTTCTCTGGGAAACAGCCTGTGTTTGGGTACAGCTGGTGGCAGAGTATGAGAAAAGATGGGTACCATTCCAACACAGCAAAATACCAGGAGGGAAACTACCTGTCTCCCTCTGCCTCCCCAAATTCACCCTGAAGCTGCAGCCTGGCCTATCTCTACTGAGCAGCCCCAGGGTCAGGGTCAGGGTGGGTACATCTGCTCTAGTGACTTGAGATTGCACTGGGAGCATTCCTGATGCTGGAGCTTGATTGTGCTGTTAAATTTAGAAAGTGGTCCCCGGTACAGTTCTGACCTGGGATGGCTAACATTCTCTCAAACAGTTTTAGACACATTTATTGCTTCCAGATCCAAGTGCCCTTTAACCATCAATCAGCTGAGAGTACTTTCTCTCCAAGTTTTTCTGAGATTTGCATATCCAGGCTGTGTCTAGCGTCTTCTTGAAGGTTGCTGTAACAACTGTGCTTTCTTTTTTGTCTCACAGACTTTCAAATCTCCCCAGAATCAGAACAAATTCCTCAGCCTTGGAAGCACCCCTTTGTTTGGACTGCCGCACATATTGTCAGTGCGTGGCTATTGATTCAACATCTCAGTGGACAAAAGGACCATTCTGGATTCTTACACTTGCCTTTAAATGAAAGTTGTCAATTAGCCCCTTCAGTTTCAAAGGAGTTTAAGCTGACCAAACAATCTGACACCTATTCATTCATCTATTCATTCACACAAAGGGGAAGAAATCAGAAGAAGTAAATATTGCATATTAAGTCTCCTTGTCTATGAAATCCAAAGAGTTGCCAAAATCTCTGATACTGTCTAAACTCTTCATTCCAGAATCTAAAGTGTGTATTCATGCCACCATTGTCTCAGCTGCAATTGAACACTGCAATGACTTTTAATCTGCTTTCTTTCTCCCCTCTCTTGTTCCTTGACCCTGAACCTGTCAAAATCACTTACTTTACTGCTCTGATTATATAGTTGAGTTCTTTGAATCTCTCCTCTAATTCCACTTGGTTTATTTATTTTCTATTCTGTAGTTATTTCCTTTACTTCTTCAGCCAAATGAACATCTTTGTCTTCTCTTGTCATAACCTCTTAAACCTCATACTGCTCTGTCGCATCCTGTTCGAGGCTCATGTATGACTATAGAAAGACTCTGTATTTAGCTAGGAAGGTATTAGTCCTCTACCCACCTGCATTACATTTTCTAAATATCCATATTTGAGTTTTTTTCTACACTTGCACCAACACATGAAATATAATTTTTATCCACGAAAGGCATTTTTAGTGCATTGGAGTTCCCTACATTTTATAGAGCTGATTCGAACCTCCAGAGCCCGTCTGTGATACAAGGGATGCTACTAGGAATGAACAAGAAGCATTGCTGAAAACTGCCAGACTAACTGGAAAACCAGGTAGGCCAAGGTGGTCAAGAAAATAGCCTGGCTTTAGGTCCTATGTTTTATGGTGGTCAAGCCTGGAAGCATCTCATAGAATCTTAGAACCATTTAGATTAGAAAAAACCTTTAGGATCATTGAGTCTAACTCTTAAGCTAACACTGCCAGGTCCACCACTTAACCATGTCCCTAAGCACCACCTCTCTGATATATCCCTTAGCGCCACATCTGCATGTCTTTGAAGCACTTCCAGAGATGGTGGCTGAAAAGACACTCAATTTCTCTTACGGCTCTCTAGGGACCTCCTCTGAGATTGTAAAAGACCATTTTCCAAATCTATGTTCTGCCTGATTTCAAGATGAGACTTCAACCCACATCTCCTACAGCTCAGGAAATGTCTAAACTCTCAAGTTATATCTGTTTTTGATGTGTATTTCTCTTTCTGCTCTGCTGAAGACCTACAACAGCTGTTCCATCAAATTCAACTGTATGGAAGGACAGACCAGCTTAGGTGAGATCAGGCTTTGAAGCAGAGGAACTCTTAAAACAGATCAGCAGTTTTTTAGCAACACAGTTTTTGGCATGAAAACACACTGGTTTGTTAACCATGTTTTCTTGTAAAAGTCCTGAGTGTGGTTACTGGTTACAGACACTGGTGATCTCTGTGTACCTCTCAGTGTTCTAGCCACATCTCTTTCTCTACAAGTTTTCTTGAATTTTTCCTTGTATTTTTCTTTTGACTACAAAATTATTAGCCAATACTGGGAGGCAGTGTGTATATGTCTTGCATATTTTTCTTTTTTGAAAAAAAAAAATCTATTTCTTTCTCTAATACTGAGAATAGGGCAATAACTTTCCCCTTTGTTGTAGAATATGGGGAATGTTTTTAGCCAACCCTATTTTATGTCTCTTCCAATAATCTGTCTCATGTTCAGATTTTCTTGTAAAAATAAGTTCCTGCAGTAATTCACATTCTAGTTCTTTAATGACACTCCCTAGTCTATTATGAAATATATAAACTTCTCAGTCACATTTTCCATAACCTAGGTAGAAAAGATGCAAGGTCCCAGCCTACAGCTCTCTTGAGTCCTACTATGGCAGTCTCTGAAAGGGCTCCTGTTTTTGTGTGTCCTCCCAGGAGGAGTGGCTGAACTGACAAGGATCTCATCTCATCTCCCAGTGACCTGTCACAAACCAGAGGCAGCCTTAAATACCTCAGAGGCAAGGTACAAGGAAACCATGTTCAGACATGTCTAAATTAACAGGCTCCTGAAGAAAGACTCCTTCCACGCTGTCATTATTTAAAAAGGGAAAGATAACAAAACACAGAAAACTGAAAAGCCCAAACAAACAAAAATTGAAGCTTTGAAGAAGGAAGGTAAGTAGTTTTTCTCTGAAATCTCTGCCTTTTAAATGTTTTGAGCATTTCTCAATCCAAAGAGGTGCCTCATCCTTCTGAGTCCTGTTGGATTTACAATGTTATGCGGTCAGGTTTCTCACATGTTAATTGTGTGAAAGTGTGTCTCTTTTTGTATGCATTTTCAATCTTCTATGCTTAAATTTTTTGAAATGTCTCTTTGTACTTGCATTATGATAAAAGAGGGGGGGTTAAAGTGCCTCATCTATCTTTTCTATCACACTCCTTATTTCCTTTGCATTCAATCATTTCCTCTTTTTTTATTTCATCTCATCTCTTAGGTAAACAGTCCAATTCTATTCCATTTTGTTTCATTTCTGAGGTTTTCCACGTCCCTAATTATTCTCATCACCCATCTTTGAACTCTTTTCCTCTGTGCTACATCCTTTTTTGACATTTTAGGTGCAAATTGTTGTAGGTGCAATTTAGATCACTTAAATGTCCAAGTCCCTGACTTATGGATGCAATCAGGGACTCAGACATCTAAGTAACTAGATTGCAGACACAAATAATTACATTGCAAAATGTGCCTGCAAGTTTTGTGCCCATGAGAAATGGCTAAAGCCAGACTAAAGATCAGAGCCTTAATCATAAGCAAAATATCCCCCCCACTCTTTAGAGCAGAAAAGAGCTCCTCCATTTGAACAAGGTACTAACACAGAAAAAAAGTCAATTGTTTAAACTCTATAGAGCTATAAGTGTAATAATGCGTAGAATAATAGGTCAGAAAGATGTGGAACATAATAATAATAATAATAATAATAATAATAATAATAATAATAACAACAACAACAACAACAACAACAATAACAATAACAATAACAATAACAATAACAATAATATCTAAGAACTTTATTGGGAGAGAAGAGCACGGTGTGCACTGAACTTCCATGATAACCAGTGTTTGTCATTTGCATGTTTCTGACTTTAAAAATGAGACTTAAGATGGTTTACTTTGTGGCATTGAAATATTTCTATCATTAATCTACAGGAAAAAAGTCTAAGACACTTTGCCCATGTCCATGATCCAATATTCTAGAAAATTCAGTCTAACATTATTGAAAAATATTTTGAACAAGGTTTTTTCATTCCTTCTTGTTACAAATTAAATGCCTTTCTAGGATGATGTTTCATCAGACTGCAAGGTTGAGGTCATGTTTATTGGTGGCACTGGTGGAAAAGTTGGAATGACAGATGTATATTTTTGAAAGAAAAAAATTATTTGAACTTGATCTTTATTTCTTAGATTTTCTATATTGACTGGAACAAAGTTTCATTTTCAGCTGAAAAAAAATATAATTCCTCTTTCAAACATGGGAAGGGAAGTGTTTATGCTTTCTGCTATTTATTCTGAAATAAAAAAAATATTTTTGTCTTCAAAACCCAAAGATTTCTAATATTTAAAATTAATGGAATACTCTGTTTTGGAAAATGTTCTGTTCTACTCCTTTTCATTAAGCTTTCTGAAAAAGAAAGTAAAAGATAAAAAATAGCACTACATAAATACTTAGAGTAGGGACCGGCTATGTTCTAGAATTAGACATAGTGGTAAACTTCAATTTTAATCCGTAAATATAGATAAATTTCAAAATATTCTGGACCTATAATGCTATTTTCTCTATGGACTGTCAGCACTGGAAGAGGAGAGAAAAGTTGGTGGGGTGAATTTATACTAGTGTCTGCACAATTTCAGCCAACTTTTCCTCCTGTCTTCTCAAATTCTGTTTTAATTTCTTAGGTATTTCAGCCCTGTGTTTGCTTCTATCCTGTGCCTCCTTTGCTCTGTGAATCAGCATTCCCAGTTAATGGATTTTGGTCATCTTATGAGGCTGAGATTGGTTAGGTATTTGTAGTAGTTTGGCCGTGATTGGCCAATGTGTATTACTGACATTTGATAAAACCAATGAAAGCGTGGGTACGCCTTTTACGATACACCTTTTTTAAATGCAAACCCGTGAATCAGCTCTCTCTTGGTTTCCGACAAAGGCTCAGGTAAGAGCTCCTGCCGAACATTCTCTGCTCCCCCTCTCCCCACGTGGCCGTCGGGCCTGGGGGGGAGGGGGAAGCAAGTCAGGCTGACCGGGAAAAAGGAAAAAAGACCGCAGAGCCAAACTGTGAGCTTCGTTGCTGATATCTGGCTGATGGAATTCAAGTTTTCTTCTCCTGCAGCATGGGTCGGTGAGAGAATCTCCTCAGGGCTGTCTTGGAGCCACAGGGGATCACGCAGATCGGGCGGGGATGGCTTTT
>WAAG01014614.1:0-10962 GCA_013390105.1 Tichodroma muraria | reverse complement strand
TCAGGGATCAAAGTCGAACAAGAAGAGAGGAAAAGAAATTGATGAAATGAAATGCTTATAAAAGAAAAAATAGTTCTGCAGCAAAGGGGAAAACTGCAAATGGCATTGGATGACGAAAAGAGCAAGGGTACGGACCAGACTTTGAGGAATTAATCCTCATTAAAATTGCAAGGTTTAATTCCCTTTAATGTAATGAAGAATTTCCTTTATGAAGGGAAATGAAACCTTGAAAACAGAAGAAAGTGTCACAAATCCTCTGGAAGGATTCCAGAAGAAGGAAGTATCACAACACTCAGGAAGGAAGATAAGATCAAATAAAATGCAATTGAAAAAAACCTAGAAAATTTGGAAATGGAGTGACTGCAACCAAATGGACTGCTATAAAATTAAGTGCAGTGAAAAGGACCAAAACTTTCCAAAATTCTGGAATTTGCTCTTTTTTATTTACATATGATTTCCTCTATTTCTTCTCCTGTCTCTTTATTTACATTTCTCCCCTGATTTTTGGATTTCAGTGGGAATAATTTTGGAAATTTTTAATTCTTTTCACTGCACCACATTTCATCTCAGTCCATTTGGTTGCAGTGACTCCATTTGCAAATTTTCCAGGTTTTTTACAATTGCATTTTATTCAATTATATCTCCTTTTCAGAGCGTTTATTAGGCTTTGTTCTCTGTTTTCAAGATTTCATTCTCATTCCTGAAAGGCAGAATTTCCTTATTATGATTTCAATGAGGATTATGATTTCTTATGATTTTAATGAGGATTAATTGGGCAAGCTTCGATTGGATTGTGTTTTCACATATGTACTAAGTTAATTTAAAATGGGACTAAGGGACTTTCTTGGTAGGGAAAATATTTGTGGTCATCAGCAATACAATAAAGCAGAAAGTAATACAGTATTTTCTTGATTTATTTATTTTTTTTTAATTTGCTTATTGCCACATTTGCTGCAAATAATTATTGGAAATTTTTTGTGCTCATAGTCTTGCTGCCTTCTCGTAATTGGATGGAATTTTTTTGATTACCATCCTACATATAGTAAGGAGTATTTACACTTTGACACAAGTTGACTTGATAAGACGTGTGTAAAGATATGACTGCTGAAGACCTCAGATTACCATCTAGAGCAGTAGAGCTAATAACGTATGAAAGGCCTGTGACCATGTTTTAACTAAAATTAGACTGGTTTACAGTAGAAAAGCCAGTCTGAATTTAGTTTACTTCATAACTTCAGAACTTCTCCCTTTGATTGAAAGATGTGGCCCACTGGTTTTATTTGTACAGTGTACAAGAATGTTTTTTCCCAACCCCATTCTTTTCTCAAAAAATAGTTTTTTTCAAAGCAGTGAAGTGTGAGCCATTGCTAATCCAAAGGTTCTATTTTAGAAGATGGCCAACAATGCTGAGAAACACCCTGTGATGGGGAACTGTGCTGGCTTGGAGTGCAGGCAACACATATGTGTGCCTTGATGAATGCTTCTACAGGTATGGAAAAGAATTGGGGAGTCACTAGGAACCTTGGTGCCCTGTTGTTTAATGTTCCACTTCCCTGTGGAATGTGCCCCTTTACGGCAGATAGGCTTGCAGTCAGATATGGTCTAGTTTTGAAGGTGCAGACCAGGAGGAGAGGAGACAGAAGCTTTTCCCTTTCATACAAGAACCAGGGGGTCTGCCTGCCCAGAGCCTCAGCAGATGCTGGGAAGAGGAAAAGTGGGTCTCTAAACTGGTATCACTGGAGATTACTGGAGCTACTTTTAAAGTCATTTTACTGAAGAATTTCTAGCACAATTATGCTTTCCAGTATGTGCTGTTCCTTGAATTGCATATTAGAAAAATTGTCTGAAGATAGTCACTTGTTATAAATCTCCAGCAGCAGGATTGAGGATGGGATTTCTTCTTTAGGAAAGGGTATACAATAAGTAGCTGCCCTGTTGGCATGAAAAAAGGAAAGACCAGAATGACAGCACATAGTTGCTTGAGCACATTAACAACTCCTTTAGCTCTTACCTGGTACTGTGAAACTGTAATGGGATAAGAACTGTAATGTGTTTTAACTAGACAGATGTGTTAAAATCTAACTACATGTGGTGTTGGTCTAACCCATATTCATTGTGCTGCATTTAATTAATGCATTGATTTCTGGAAAAAAAAAGATTAAAAATCAGTCATTATAGATAGAGCTACCTAATGTAGCTCTAATTGGATGGAGTTTGACAACGGTCAAATGAATTCATAATTTTCATGAGATTTCTGTCCAACTTGGAGTTGCACATATGTTGGTTAAAATGGTCGCAGCTCTGTAGAAAGGTACAGTCAATCCAAAGGATTTTATGCAGCAATGCTGTTAAGTTAGTTTTTATTACCTATTATAAAGGAATATGCTTAAAACTAGTTTATAAATGTTGTAGATAGTTTATCATTCACAATTGAAAATACTGAAGGAAAACTCTTTCAATATTGAAAAGTTACAACCATCAGTCCCTAATTTTTTTTTCTGTTCTTTTTCATTTTTCAATTTCAGTGCTGGCAAATTAGAGGAAAAAAAAATCTTTGACTGAATTTTTCTTAATGAAGAATTTTTTTCCAGTGGTATCTGAGTGCTTACATACATATGAAGGACTAGGAAAGGCAGGGAGAACTTTTAATATTCTTAAGCAGTTTTACAAGACTTTTGAAATTTTAGGAGACAGTTTCTGATCTTCTAGGTGGATTACATGTAGGTTAACACTTATTCAATCTACATAATATGTGTGAGAAGACAAAAGTGCAACAGAAATAATCTTAATACCAGTTTAAGAAAGACATATGTAATATCTGCTATTGAGAATTTTTCTTCCTAATCTGTAACCATGTACAGTCACCTCAGTTTTTATTTCAGTATGTGTCCAGTTAAAAGATAAAAAGCAATAGAGGAGTTAATATCTCCAAGAAAGTTGTAGCTTACTGGATCAGACTGACCTTAACAACAGATCCATGGAATAGTTCACTCACCAGTAATGAAAATGAAAGCTCTACTTAGTAGTTTTGGCAGCTGTCAGCTTGCTGTTCACTTTAAAACACTTATGATATGTAGGTGATTCATCTGTACAAAGTGAGTTGATGGGCTTAAAACAACAAAGGAAAAAAGTTGAAGCTCCATAAGTATATCAAAATGTATTAACTTCATTGCCAGGCAAAGGCAGGAAATAAAACAAAAGTACAGTTCAAAGTGTAAAAGACACATAGGGTATAAAACTTATGCAGGAGTATTTAAAAGTGTTATGTTCAAAATAATCTTTAGTCATAGTCATTGCACCTAATAAGGTGCAATCAAAGAATCAAAGATGGAAGCCAGACTGAAACAAATTATGTTTGTCTCTACACCATAATTTACTTCTAACTGCCCTCTTTTATCAAGACCTAGGAACTGGGCAAACTGGAAAGTACTGTATCTGTACACACTGGTTATCAAATTTCTTTTTCATATCTACCATGTATTATATTTAAAGATTGAGATAGCGAAGGTAGAGTTCCTTATGTGCTGGAATTTGGTCTCATTAGTTGTACTAGTTTGAAAACTAACCAGTGTGAAATTCCAAGTCAGAACTACACTTTAATACACTTTAATGAAAGTTAAAATAAAGGCAGAAAAACATTGGCTTAAGCTGACAGTCAGGACATAATCTGACGCCCTGTTGTTCAGAGTGGTGGTAGCAGTCCAATGAAATGGTGGCTGCAGTCCTGTTGGAGTGATATATTGTGGTTCTGTTGAAGTGATCATATAGAAGGGTCTAGTCTTCCTCTGAAGGTCCAGTGGTGGTGATGTAGCTCTTATCATCTAGGAACCCTGTAGGTAAGGCTGCCCATGGTGTAGAGNATTTACTTCTAACTGCCCTCTTTTATCAAGACCTAGGAACTGGGCAAACTGGAAAGTACTGTATCTGTACACACTGGTTATCAAATTTCTTTTTCATATCTACCATGTATTATATTTAAAGATTGAGATAGCGAAGGTAGAGTTCCTTATGTGCTGGAATTTGGTCTCATTAGTTGTACTAGTTTGAAAACTAACCAGTGTGAAATTCCAAGTCAGAACTACACTTTAATACACTTTAATGAAAGTTAAAATAAAGGCAGAAAAACATTGGCTTAAGCTGACAGTCAGGACATAATCTGACGCCCTGTTGTTCAGAGTGGTGGTAGCAGTCCAATGAAATGGTGGCTGCAGTCCTGTTGGAGTGATATATTGTGGTTCTGTTGAAGTGATCATATAGAAGGGTCTAGTCTTCCTCTGAAGGTCCAGTGGTGGTGATGTAGCTCTTATCATCTAGGAACCCTGTAGGTAAGGCTGCCCATGGTGTTCCAAATGTCAGATTATATCCAGGTAGGAATGCTTGGTTCCTCCCCCTGGGCAGATCATCTCGCAATGGGATGATGTAATTTAGGAGTCATGCAGTGAGACTCAATGGCCCATTGGCAGAAGAAAGCCCTGGAGGGAGTTATCAGGGATGAGTCATGAAGGAAATAAGGAACACTGCTTCAGCTGCTTTAGCAGCTTATGAAGAGGTAATAGAATACATACTTTTGGTTACCTCTTACATTGTAACCTAAGATGTTTGTACTGAGTCACTGAATGCAACCCTTTCTGGAAAGTATGGAACCATAATTTAGGCCAGAAGAAACCTCTAGGGATCATCTAGTCCAACTACCTGCTCTAAACAAGTTGAATTAGATGAATTTGCTCAGGGGCATGTTAAGTCAAGTCTGGAACACCTCCAAGGATAGGATACCTGTTTCAGTAGTTAACCACCTTTTGAGGTAAAATATTTCAACTTGCATCTGTTATCTCTCCTCTTATCATTGCAAACCTCTGAGAAGAGCCTAATTCCATCTTCTTTGTGTTTTCCTCTCTGGTGGAGCCCTGAGCCTTCTCTTTTCCAATCTGAACAGATTCAGTTTTCTCAGTCTTTTCTTGAATACCATATTCCCCTGACTGAGGTCCTCAGCTAGACTCAATCCAATATGTCAATACTGCTTTTGTGCTGGGGAGCACCGAACTGGACACTCCACATGCTGTCTTATAAGTGACAAATGGAGGGGAAGGATCTCTTCCCTTAGACTCTGACTTTGCTAAGTTCTTTCAAGCTGCAAGCCTACCACCCTTCAGCATACTGTCTGCTCTCCTGATTTGGTGCTTTCTGCAAACCTGACATCCCACCATCCTGGTTGGTGATAGTAAACAGCACTGGTCTCCATAATGATCCCTGAGAAACCCAACTAGATACTAGCTACAATCTGAGCTTTGAAACACTGACAATAAATTTTGAGTCTGGCAGTTCAGATTTCCACCTACCTTATTTATCCCACTCATATCTCACTGAATTAGTGATAAATGGACTATAGGAGGCTGTATCAAAGGAATTGGTAATAATCAAGGTATATTGCATTCATTTCCCTGTTCCTAGACATACTGCCATCCATCTCATCTTGGATAGCAATGGAGTTAGGCAGACATCATCTGCCCTTAGTAAATAGTTCTCATTATTCCTAGTCACCTTCTTGTCTCTTGTTTTAGGAAATAGCTTCTAGGGGAAATTACTCCATAACCTTTCTGGGTCATAGGGCAAGGCTGACCAATGTGTATGTTCTCTGCACCCGTTTTGAAGATGAATGACATTTGTCTTTTTTTCCAGCCATCAGGAACCTCTGATGATTGCTGTGATGATAGAGGACAGTCTCACAGTGACACAACCAGCTCCATAAACCTCAATTCCAAAAACTTGTATATGTACATTAAGTAATCCATAACTCTTTCTTCCTCTACAGTGGGTAAAACTTCACTCCTTCAGATTCTGCTTGGAGGATGACTGAGAACAAGATTTACCACTGAAAACGACTCAAAGAAGGTAATGAATACCTCAGCCTTCTTTTGTCATATAAGACTTCCTGCTCCAATGACCAATGGATTAACATTTGTCTTATCTTTCCTTCTGCTATTGAGGAACTTACAAAAATCTTGCTTATCACCCTTTATCTCTTTTGGTAGTTTCAGATTGATATGATCTTTGGCTTTTTTCTTGATGTGATTGGTCTTCTTATTCCTCCCATATAGCCTATTCCTGCCTCCACCTCCTGTATACTTCCTTTCTGTGTTTAAGGTCGAGTCAGGAGCTCCACATTCATCAGTGCTAGTTTTCTTCAGTGCTTGCTTAGCTTTCTGTGAATCTAAGCCTGCTCTTTTGAAGTCCAAATTTCTTGTTAATCTCACTCAGTATTCTTCAGATCTTAAACTTCACAGTATTTTGGTCACGGATGCCAAGGCTGGCCTTGACCTTTACATCATCCGGCACTTCTTGTTTGTGAGAAATAGATAGAATTGAATCTCTCTTCTAATCTTTTCATCAGTCACCTGGATCACTCACCTTTTCCCTGTTGTGTTGATAATAGGTTTGGGCTAAGTTGGTCCTGAGGTATCCTAACAAGTCTTGTTCTCACCAATGACCACAGCACTCAAGACACCTGGACCTGCAGGGAGCAGGAAGCCAGGTGCTTCCAGCCTGCCCTGCACCAAGGCTCCTATACTCCCCTGGGATGGGCAGCAGAGCACAGATGGGCTGCAGCACACATAGGCAGCACTGCTTGCACCTTGGCTGTGGTCTAACCAGACTCATGGATGTTCTTTGGAACTATTTCTGCTCTTACCATTTACAGACCAGGTAATCAAGCTGAACAAAATTTTCAGAGATTTTTCAGTTTCATTGATTTATATAATGGTATTTTAATGTGCTTAGTGTTAGTCTCATCTCTTATGCTCAGAAAGCAACTTTCTTTGCTTTCTGACTGTTTTGTGCTAAAGTTTTCACAAGGTTTCCAGAGTTGCACTCGCATCTAAGTTGTTTCAGCTCATGTTGAAAGTTGAGAGTGCATACAAACATGCTGTGCCTTAAAATCTTTCCTATGTGGGAATGGCTTCAGCAGTTTTGCTGTAGATTTCATGATCTTGTTTTATCTTCTTTTTCTCAGGTTACTCTAAATACACTGTGTAAAACACATGCTTAAATGACAAGTACATACAAAGGGGCATGCTATGTACAGAAAATGGGACTTCACCCTCATGGTATGTTGGGATTGTATTTATTAGTATGCTGACTGTTTAGAAGTGGAAAAAAAGAAAAATGTGCAGGAGGTAATCTGGCCAACAAAACATTAATACACTGCTTTACAGCTGGGTGTCCTACTCCTATTTCTTCTCTTTTGTTTGAATCATATTTTTTAAGTAACAGAATAAAAGGTACAAGAAGCACTGCAAACTTTTAAAATAATGCAGCTGAAAAACATATAGAATGAGTAAATAACCTAAGGAGCTAATAAGTGTGAAAAATATGAAATGTATACTCTGCCCTCTATTGATCTGCTCCTCTCCCCCTTCTCCTTTGGCATACACAGACAAGACTTGCAGAATGTGGCAATCTCGCGTTAGTGTGCTCTAGTTTTTTGCATTATTTCATCCCTTTTATCATTTTTATTCCTTTGCTTCACCTACTCAATTTTCTCTCTTGTTGACTGTCTCATTACTAGTGCTTTTTACATAAGAATACTTGTGTGTTTTTCAGTGCTGCCATGATATACTTTGATTTAACAAATTCGTGTGCTCAGTGAAGAACTGTGTGATTATCACACTGGGTGGATAGATAAGCTTGTTTCTATTTATTGAATAACGGTGAAAACAGCAAAAGCTTTATGAAAAATTGGTTAAAAGTTTTAAAAGTGAGAAGAAATTTTGAAACTTAGAAAAGAAACTGAGAAACGTTATGGAATGTGAAGGCCACATAGTTTATGTAGAATGGTATTTCCCTTCCTAGTGAGATCAGTCACAAGTAGGTCACAGCTGATTGTCTTAGACCAGTTCTAAACTGGGAGTTGCCTGCACTGTAATTTTAATAAGCAGTGCTGATCTCTGAATAGTATGTTGATAATTAAATATTAGACACTGATCATCTTCAGAGTTTGCAATGAAAATGTGATGTGTAAAAGTAATTCTGTGCAAATGTGTTGAGGCTGCATACTCGTGGAAAAGACTGAGTGAACTAAGAAATGCTGAATGTGATGGATGCTATTTCGGTGCATTGTGTGCAGGTAGATGTCTGCTATGAAGTTCACAGGACATGCCATTCAATTAGAAATCAATTCCTGATTGGGAATACAAATTAGAGTTCCTTTGGAAAAAAATTCTGTAAGGTCTTTGAATAAATATAAGTGAAAGTGTAGAGCTGATTAGGGTCAACTGTGGCTACTCTAGACAGATATTTAAATTCTGGGTTTTATAGACATGGGTGGTAACTTATTAGTTTAGGAGTTTTAGCTCCATCAACAGCCTAATCCCCAATTTTTTAAGAAACTAACTTTTCACATAGTTTTTCTGCAAACATGCATATATACTGTAAAATAGTATGTATTTTAGATTTAAAATAGAGGAGATTAGGGTAAAGGTTACTGCTGGATATTCACTTAGTCACTGAGGTAGGCTACAACCTTACACAGAGAACTCCACCTTAGGTGGAATGTGTCAAGAGCTGCTGAGAGAAATTTGAGACCAGTTCTTTATCTAAAGATAATAGCAAGCTTTGTGGCAGTTAGCGACTTCTAGGAGAAAAGTCTTTCTGAACAGGTCTTAACAAGTAATAAATAATAGTAAGTGTAATAAAATCTGATCCAGATACCTCAAGCTTCCTATCCACCCATGTACGTCTGATGAATCAGCAGAGGAGGATGTCAGACTTTTGTAGTCTTCGGTACTTCCTCGGATTCAGGTATACCTCAGGTTTTCTACAGGGACTTGAATAACTTCAGTAGGAAGGACTTGAATGTGTTACTGCATATTATTGGATATTGTAGCTAAGGAAGCTTCCACTAGCGGGGAGCTGTGGCAGTTACTAAGGAGGAAGAGAGAAATAAACCAGTCTGAGTTAGAACCCCCCCAAGCTACAAAGAATGAGGGTTGGAATGTCCTCCCCCATGTTTAGAAAGAAATGAACACTTCTGAGGAATGGATTAACTTAAACCAGATAGGTTAATCTCTGGTTGTAGTGATTTATCGACTGTTCCCTTGATATGATAAGTTAAAGATTACTGTTCTTCTATATGGTCAGAATTGGAAAATAGAACATGCTGTTGAGCTTATTTGTGTTGTTATTTATATACATTCCTGTGAAGTTACCTGATTTCATTTGAGTGCTCTTCTTTTGTGTAACAAACCGATAGCAATCATATAAAATTGATACACACTACCTTGGTAGCTGAGGATGCGGATTGAAAGAATTAATTTCCTTTAAAACAGTAACATAAAACATAATCTATCTTTCTTGGTATATTGAACTATTTCAAAACCAAGACTGACCAGAACATAAGTTATGAATTTTCTGCTGATTGTGCTGAGATAGAGAAAGTAATAAACCCAGAGGAGAGTGATTTCATCTAAAAGTCTGAGGAAGAGAAATTTTAAGAATTGTTCAATGTCTGAGCCATGAGTATATAAAAATGACATTACTCTGAGTCAAACTTTTTTTTAAAATAAGACCTTTAAACCTGCGAGAATCACTGTATAATGCTGTCTTCATGCTGACAATTTTTGTTGACTTATTTTATGTGGTTCATAACTTCTTTATGAATGTATCTCATCTAAATGAGAGGACACAGAATGAGAGACACAGAGAATCTAATAATTCTGATAAAAAAATACCTACCTAATTTCATAGAACCATGATTATCTTGGGTTAGAAGGGACACGTAAGGATTGCCCTCCCTGCTCCTCAGAAGATTATCTAAAAAACTATATGACTAAAAGCATCATCCAGACACCCATTGAACTCTGACAGGCTTGACCCTTTGAACTCTTGTCGTGGTTATTTCCTTGGGGACTCTAATCCAGTGACCAATCATCCTCTCAGGGAAGAACACTTTTCTAACGTCCAGTCTGAACTTTGCCTGACACAGCTTCATAACTTCCATTTAATTTTTTTCTCATTTTATCATTCAGCCATTGGTTCCCGTTTCCTATACACTTTTTAAAGAGCTTGTGTTCCTTTGCTGCTGTTGTTTGTTGTTTTTTTTCCCTGTGAGGTTGTATAAATTCTAATTTCTAGATAATTAATAATTCTTACTAATTTCTCAGTAAGTCTTCCTGAGAGGTAGGCACACTTAGCTAAAATAACCCTGTTTATGCTTAATAAGGTTTTTTTTTACCTCCTTTTAGAAAAATGTTGACTGCAGTTTTATTTTATCTTTCAGTATTATCCCACCACTGTAGAAGACAGCTGCGATATCATATCCACATTCCAGCTCACTAGTTAGCCACTTTTTGCTAGGTTGCTGTATTAGTCACGCAGGTTGAATTTTTTCCTAGTGGGGCTCTGCTAATGCTCCAGTCTGGAAAAAATGTGTGATTTCTTTCTCTAGGCAGAATTTAGAAGAAAATTGCTTTTCCTTTGTGAGTTCCATGTTTAGCATTTTCACCCCTGTTTAAGTTACCATTTTTGTGCATCATTGATTTTATTCTCAGGGACCTAGATATGTAACAGACAGCATCCTTCTGACAGTGTGCTGGAGGCTGGATGGAGGTTCCCCACACAGTGCATTCTGCCCTTCCATTTGGATGTTCTTTAAGGTAATGAGTAGTCTGGAGACTGTACCAGTCCTGAGCTGCTGTAGCCTCCTTTTCCCAGAGCACACTTAGGAACTGAGAGAGAGACAGCACTAAACCAAAACTGGTAAAATATTTACAGTCTCCACTTCAGTTGAAATCCATCTGTGCAATCCATTTCTGATAAGAAGCTTCCCCTCCCAAGCCTTGCAGTACATAAGTATATTTCACGAGAGTAATTAGTGTAACAGGTAAGCAAATGTATAAAAGTTTTGTGTTTAAAATAAAAAAAAGATAATATGGCAGTAATTTTCTTACTAAAGAAAGAATCAACTATATA